>WEDG01006100.1:0-141688 GCA_017591395.1 Schistocephalus solidus
GGGTGACATCGGAAATAAAAAGTAATCCCAAGAAGTAAAGGAGCCTGTTGATAATATACGCCAGATAGCAACAACCCGAACATTTTTCCGATTTTAAGAAACAACGAAATCGGTGTCGAAATATTCGGAGGAAAGAAAGAGCAGCCTTTGATTCAAAAACAGTCAAAGGCATACCAAGGCACGCGAAAAAGGTTCTTTCCTTACGGAAGAAGGCAAAACGAGATCGGGACCCCCTACGTTCAGTTCATCTTCAGTTCAGTTTATAAAGGGAGAGATAGGCAAATTCCTTTCAACTCCCTACTGGTTACAAGGTCGCTAAGAAAAAGCTTCCATACACAAGGCAAATTCAAAAATTGATGTTTTACATAATTGCATTCGGAAAACGAGCAACCATTGGCTAATAGAAAAGAGTATACATAAATTACTGCTCACATATTAATAGTAGCATAATTATATGAATCTGTAAGCTAGAAAACGGCCCGTGAATGCGAAGGTTGATAACAGGTAACATATGCGATGCATTTGATATAAAAAAAATTATAAAGTGGTTCTAAAATATAGCAAGTAGTATTCTAACAATAAGGAATCGTTTCAACTGGTACAATACTAAATTGTTCTGGTGGTATCATAGAGGGCACTGCTATACCGATCCCGTTTTCCCTTACAGACCTCAACGGAAGCAGACATAGCAACATCCAGAGGCAGAGCATTCCAAATTTCGACCACAGGGTAGGAGAAGAATTTTCATGTGTCAAGTCTGGCCCCAGTTAAGTCACTTTAAGTCACTTTATTGAGGGAAGTAGGCTTTCGCCCTTGAGCTCCCTATTCATATGCAAAAATGTCAATAGTATAAATAATTACAGTGATATATCTGACAAATGAAAATGTAAGGTCATTGATATGTGTGGGCCAGGCGCAACCTGCCACTGTTTACACAATCTTCCTTATATTGACAATAGTTCCTCAGAAAATGAGTATCTAGTTTGAATTTAAATGAATCAACAGTTTCTGAAAGGACAACATCCTCAGGGAGTCCGTTCCATGCTCCAACGACCCTCTGCGAAAAGGCGTTCCGACGGACTTCCGTGTGGACAAACTTCCTCTGCAGTTTAAAGGGATGACCCCGCAGATGTTCCGTCCCAGCCAATTCGAAGAATTCAGCAAATTCTAGGGCACAATTGCGGCCTCTGACAATCCGGTAGGTTTGGATGAGGTCACCGCGTAGTATGCTGTAATTTAGAGGAAACAAATCAAGTTCAACCAGTCTGGCTTCGTAAGGCAGATGACTAAGATTCTTGACCATCTTCGTAGCCCTCGCCTGCACTCGTTCCAGCTGTAGATAATCCTTCTTAAACCACGGACGCCAGGCCTGGATGGCATATTCCAAGTGAGATCGAACATATACCCCGTAGGTTTTTTTCGGAAGAGTTCCTTATCAATCTGCACAAACCCACGTCTGAGCGCAAATAAGACCTGTGTAGCACGTTTTGCTGCCTTTAAACACTGTGAAGATGGTTTAAGTGAGGCATGTATTAGAACACTGAGGTCCTTCTGTTCCTCAACGAATTGAAAGGGGCTGCCCATTAAGAATGTATTGGAAGGAATCATCCTCCCTCACTGGTCCTTCTGGTACGCAGTCTTAGGACCACACACTTCCCAACGTTAAAAATTTAAGAGCCAACGAGCCGAGACCAGCTGCTAAGACGGTTGAGATCCTCTTGAAGTGCATGCCTATCGAAATCAGATCTGATGACCCTCCAAAATTTAACATCATCTGCAAACATGATGGCGCTGCAATCCAGGTCGTTGACACAGTCGTTGATGTACACTAAGAAGAGTAACGGCCCCTAATACCGAGCCTTGGGGACACCACTTAGAACCGGAGTAGGTGTTGACTTCGAGGTATCGACGCACACAGTTTGCAACCTATCTGTAAGAAAGTCTGCGATCCATGTCAGCAACATTCCTCTTATGCCGATTTCAGATAATTTGTAGATGAGACGTTTGTGTGGGACACTGTCAAACGCCTTCTTGAAATCAGTGTATATGACGTCAACCCTACCATTTTCGTCCAGTGCACGAGTCCACTGCTCTGTTGAGAGTAATAAGCTAGAAAGACAGGAGCGATTCTGTCTGAAGCCATGCTGGAGATCTGAGAGTAATTGGTTTTCCTCAAGGAACTTCATGGTTGTCTTCTTGATTATTGATTCCATTATTTTTACAGCAAATGGAGGTTAGGCTGACAGGCCGATAATTGTTGACATTCGATCGAGCACCACTCTTGTATATGGGGTATATATTTGCTGCCTTCCATTCGGATGGCAGTTTCCCTGATTCAAATGACGAATTAAATATATGCGCTAGTGGTTTGGACAGTTCGCTGGCCAGTTCTTTCAAGAACTTGGCCGGTATATCGTCCGGACCAGATGACTTCGCTTCTTTCAGATTTCACAGTTCTAGTTCCACGAGAGGTTCCTGGAAGATTATATATTCAAGCACTGGACGGGCGTCTATAACAGCACTGTTGACGTGGTCAAGCTGAAGTTCCGGTTCTCTAGTGAAAACCGAGGCAAAAAAAACGACCTAAGTACTCGGCTTTGTCGCAATTTTCAACGACTTCAACACCATTCCCATCCATGAGTACTGCTACTGGGTCCTTGTTTTTTAGTCGCTATTGATATAATGGAATAAAAGTTTTGGTTTATATTCAGCCTGTTGAATAATTCTTGATTCAAAGTTCTTCCCTTGCCTGACGAATCATTTTTTTCACAGCGTTTCTTTGATGACGAAATTCTTTGAGATGCTCTGCTGACCCCTGTTTGCCTGAATACCTTCCATTTTTTTATTCTTCTTCTTTAGCTGCCTGTTAAGTTCTCTTGTTAACCAGGCGGGGCGACTATTCTTTTTTTGCACCTTCACGGGACAAAAAGCGTTCAATCAGATCGAGTGAGACTGTCTTAAAGGATCGCCAGTCATCCTCCGGATTCCCTTTTAAGCAAACAATCCCATCTCATAGACATCAGTTCTTTCCTCATCGCGTTAAAAATCAGCCTTCCATATATTTCGCTTGCATTCCGTTCCATTCTGGCGCTGAGAATAAAGTGAGTAATCCCACATCAGCGTACTATGGTCACTCTTACCGAGGGGTGCAATAGAATACACTTCATCAATGCTAGAGAAGTCCTTCGTAAATACAAGGTCCAGGCAATTTGCTCTCTGGTTCTCTAAATCTTGTTGGTATGTGAACCTTCTGTACCAGAGGTTGGTCGAGAGTGAGATCCATTAGCTTGTGGCCGAAGGAAGTTGGTGCACCATCAACTGTCAGATTAACCCAGTCTACTATAGGTGCATTGAAATCGCCAGCAATAAGCACCTCCTGGTGGCTTGCTACTACCTTGAGCAAAATGTAGGAGGGACTCATCAGCTGCACTTGGAATGTTCGGTGGTCTGTAGATCGTCAAAAAAATTGAAGGTTCTGTGAACAATCCTTTTTTATCTTTTATCCAGAGAAATTCATATTCAGGGAAAAATGGAGTGTGCTCGTTCGACTGCCGAGATTCCTGTCCTTACACATACGGCCACTCCTCCTCCCTTTCTATTTTCTCTGTCTTTTTCGAAAAAGTTGGTATCCATCAATCGAAACCTCGCTATCCGAGATTTCGGCTTTGAGCCACGTTTCCGTAATGGCAATGATATCGGGGGTTCGGTCTGATACTAATGCTTTGAGTTCATCTAATTTCGATAGGGAGACTCTGAGCATTGGTATACAAACATCTCAATTTAGACTGGGTAACTCCTCCATATAGACTTCTGCGAATTTCGCGCGATTGAATACTAGAGTCTGTCATTGCTTTCCGAGATGAACTGGTGTCCATCCCGCCGACGCTGAGTTCTGATGAGTGGTCGTCATCCGAGTTCTGGAGCGCCTTTTTTTATTATTCAAGCTCTGTACAGTTGGGTACATCGTATTTAGTGTCCTCCGTCTCGGCGAGAATCCACCTTGATTATGTACGGGGTCTGCCATAAGAAAGACCTCTTTATCACTTTTTATCTCCCCGTCCTTTATTTGGAGCCATTTTTTTCCCCCTGCTCGGTCCTCCTCTTCAGTTCTGCTCTCAGCATCCCTCATTTTTGTACCTTTCCTTGGGTTCGTAATCCGGCTGAAAAAAACACATCCCTGTGTGCGCTACGGAGAGCCGTTCTCCGTTCTAGGAGGCGTGAAGCCTGAACATCATTTTCAAGAATGATTTTTAAGAGGCCTTGGTGATGATAGTTCATGTGAAACATCCGCTTTTTCCTAAACGGAATGCTTTGTGCACTGTTACGCATTCGCCATCTCGAAAGAATCGAATATGAGTATTCTCGGAAAAGACTGAGGTCATGTTCTACCCTTTCCTTTGCAATCAGAGAAGTGGATTCGGGAACCCCTTTAATAACGAGATTGCGTTTTCGGTCGAAATGTATGTTTGGTGACTTTGAGTTCAGATTTGTTGATAGAGCATAAGTATCAGGAAAAGTGCTACTCTGGTCGACGATGTTATTTTGCGTCAGTATGAGCAACTATTCCTAAAGTTAATGACAAACCCCTTTTGAAAACTTTGCCAATTGGTCCTCCACTTGCTCCTGTATTACCAAGAGAGGATTGCACTTGAGCATCTATCGGTAAGAACGAGCTTTTTTTCCGGAGTTCAAAACCACTTTTTGTGAAAGCTTCTTGGCCCTTTTTCGACTTCGAATTCTTCATCTTAGGTGCTTCAAATTCAACGTGCTTCTCAACTTCACCCTTTTGTGTATCATTCAGCGACGATGCCGCATATATTTGTGTATCCAGCACATTTCTGCTTCTGTCTAAGCTCGATGACAGTAGTAAGGTGCATGAGCTGTTTTGATCTCCCTTTTGGAGCTCTGTAGACGCAATGTCTTTAAGCTCTACATGAGGTATTCTTGAGGAAGCAATATTTGCATACGTTATTTCTTTGGTTGGAATTCTCGTTGCTACGGGTGAACTTTTGAACCTTCTCTTTGAGATCGGCCATTTCTTGTTTCAAGATACTTATCTCTTTCTCCATCAATGAGAATTTCTGCAAGAGATTTTAAACACCCCATGCACTTTTCGTCCTCGTAGGTGACATTCATTAGTGTTCCCAGGCTTTTTGCCCGCTTGGCAGGAGGAGAAGTGGTAACAGAATATCTGTCTTTGTCATCTTTTTTTGTTTGGATACAATTTTGATTTCCATATTGTCGTGAGGACATAGCGCAGTGGTTATGCTCGTCGCCACATGAATCTACGACCCGGGTTCGAGGCCTGACAGCGTCGCGAATTTTTTTTCTCAGCACAGATGATTCCTGAGCGTCTGCGTTTTCCATACCTCTTATGACTGTATTGGAATGCATTTAATTAATAAATCCTTTTAAATAACTGGGCTAGGATGCAATAGTATTCAGCAGTCAGACTTCTATAATAAGCATGCAACGACTCAGCCTTTGTTGCGACTTCTCCCTCCCTGATGAAAGCAGATTTGAGCAGCACACCGCTGGCGTGAATTTGGAAGCAGGTGAACGCTGAAGCTTGTATTTCTCGTAGGGATAATGTCCTGGACGTGGAATAATCCTCAGTGATGGATATTTGGATAGCCGCAGAATCGTTAAGTCGTAGAAAATATTTCCCAAATTAATGACAGGACAATCCACTCAAGAGTTATTCCAAATCAACGTGTCTTCTACACTTAGGTAGAGACTAATACTTCGTACACTCAAAGGAGCTGAAATTCGAAAGCAACTTCAAACGACGCGCAGGTTGAATGGATGAGCTCTCAAGTTCGTAGTTTTTGCAAACTGAAAGAGATTCCCAGGTACGAGGCAGCACTCCTGACTGCGCATGATACGGAAAGTTTGTATCAGCTCACCTCGTAGCTGCACGTAACTCAGGAGGAAGATGTCCAGATTAGCCAACCCTTTTTCATAGGGCAATGAGCCCTGTCTAGTCACAAGTTTTGTTGCACGCCTTTGAACCTTTTTGAGGAAACCGAGGTCTTTAGTGGTCCAGGATCTCCAAGCTTGGACAACAAGTTCCAATTGGGGTCGCACAAAGGTTCGAGAGATCTTAGCGAAGCAGTCTTCATCAAAGACAGAGAAAGCAAATTTGACAAGGTTCAGAGTAGACATCACCTTTAAGCAATGCAGCGTGGGGTTTAGCGTGGCCGTGATCCACATTCCCAATTCCTTCTGTACGTCCACTTCTTGTAACGGTAAACTATTCAGGCAGTAATCCTTGGGTTTGGAGTGTTGAGTCTGCCGAATCCCAGAATACTGCATTTATTCTCATTGAATGGCAAAAGTCAGTCCCTCGACAATTGTTAAAGTCGGTTTAGGTTCGTCTGTAAATGCTCTGCATCAACTGCAGTTTTGATGAAGCTCCATAGCTTAATCTCATCCGCAAATATGACAACATCACAATCCAGCCCACTGATGCAGTCCTTGACGTACATAATAAATAAATGGGTTTATTGATTTATTGAACAGAGTAGGGCCAGGAATGGAGCCCTGTAGAACACCACTTTTGGTCGCAACCTCTACCGACTGCTGGTCACTGACATGGACAGTTTGAGAACGGCCAAATAGGAAGCTTCGGTTCCATTTCAGGAGATTACCCCGAACACCTGTTCAGTAGAGTTTGAGCAGGAGTCGCTGATGTCGGACACTATCGAATGCCTTCTTAACGTTAATATAAGCCACGTTCAGCGTATTTCCTTCATCAACTACCAATGTCCAACCTTCCAAACAGTAGAGCAAGAGCATCACGCAAGATCAGCCTCTTTGGAATCCATGCTGCGCATCGGATAAGGGTTTATTCTGCTCTAATATTTGCATTTAATCTCGCTTTATTACCTTTCCTATGGTTTAGTAGCAGATCAAGCTGAGGATAATTTGGTCTATTCTTATTTGCGGATACCTTGCTGCCACCTCGATATAGCGCTGTGATTCGTGCAGATTTCTAATCAGTGGGTTAACATCCAGTATCAAACGAGGATTGGTAAAGAATGGATAATGGTCAAGCAAGTTTCGCAGCCCATTCATTTAGTAAATTGAGCGGTATGTCATCTGAGTCTGGGGATTTTGACGCATTCAGCGCCAGCAGCTCTTTAAGAACATCCGCTTCGTCCAAAGATCCAGCCTCGATTATTGTACCCTCATTGAAGTCATAGTCAGGAGGGGTTAATGCACTTTCACTCATAAAGATAGATTCAAAAAATCCTGAAATTGCTCAGCTATTTTTCGCGCAAGCAAAGCGACTGCGCTTACTCAATCGCAATGCACCAATAAAAATAACTCTATTTTCCTTGATAGAAGTTTACTTCATACTGTCAAGGAAGGATATTTCTAGAGAATTCTGTTGAAAAGGGCATTGTTCAGTTTCCATTTACGATATTCCAATACGGAGGAAACTGTAAAAATGTTAATTTATCGAAAAGCAACACCGAAATGTCTACTCCTGTTGTTATATTGAACAATTCACGTCCAATGTCATCTGTGGCCACACTTTCGGAATCCCTAGTTATATCTGTACAGAAATCGCTATCATTGCTTTGGATAATCTCAATGCAACAATACATTTTTTATTCCCACACCCATGCCAAGTCCACGAGTAACTCCTAGCAAACCGAAACGGATTTTTTGCTAAAAGCAATTCTGACTGCAGTCTAAGCCACTCAAAAACTAGGAAGTTTAGCTTCTCCATGAAATCTACTCCTTTACGTTTGCCTGTTTCTACCCAAAACACCTTAACCCAACCAACTTGCATTTTCATCTAAACATAAACCCTATACTGGGGCTTATTAACCAAACATTTCAGCATTCTCGTCTAGGAATGGCATTTCTTTTCCCTTAACAGCGATGCGTCCTCTCACCCCACAATGGACTCCCTCCACCGTCGTTTTTTAATAGACTATTAATACGAATGGTCCTACTGGATTATAAGCCTTACCTGACCCTCTGTGTAACCTCAATGGGAAAACGTTGCAGTATCCTGCCTATGAGTTTTCCGTATAAATAAATAATAAATTAATAAATAAATTATATATTTAAGGCCCAGAGAGCCCCGTCATTTCAAACTTAGTATCGCGGTATAAATAAATACAAAGTGGATAATTGCTGCTCTATGTGAGCAGCCATAGTAACAGCAGAAATTAACAATATGGTAGGCATATCCGATTCAGAACGATTTGCCATTTTTAAAACAATAGACAACAATCTTTAACATAAACGGTGAACTAGAAAAGAAGCAGTAAAAAAAACTCCTACGGTAAATTGGAGGCGGAGTTCAGCGAGCCGCCAATTTAAAAAAAAGAAAATAGGAGAAAAAAACTGCTTCACTAAAAATGCAATGGGATAGATCTGTGATGATGCTGACAACGTATGAGGGTTCGGAACGCTCCTTGTCGTGTGAGAGATAATATAGCAGTCAGAGCTACTGTTTGTAACCACCAGTGGAGGTGAGAGAGGACGGACTCATCGTGGACACCAGGGTCAAAACGAAGACGGGACAGTAGAGGTCATGAGATCATAATTGAGATGCGACCTTGCCGACTGCATAGTCCACCAATCAAAGAAGCAAAACTATCAGAACCCGCCTCGATCCTCAACTGAACCTGGAGACCATCGTCGGTGTTGCAAAAGCGGAGGAAAGTACCAAGGTTGTCAAGACTTGGCGATGCTAGTTTAAAATGAGGTTGGGCGAAAAAGTAAATGCAAAGATTGACTCTGCAGAGGATGATGGATATATAATAAGAGACCATTATAATATCAAGGGAACTGCCTTATACCAGGAGGACCCTTTTCGAAATCCAAAAGTTGCGAGTAAGGGAAGGAAACAGACAATAAGGACTTTATATCTTCCGAAGTTAAATGTTTGCGTAACTTTGTTTTGAAAATAGCTAATGTGGACAACAACCTAATTTGCAGTGGAAGATTATTCCAGATGAAAGCATATTTGGAGGCAAAAAACTGAGACCGGTTAGTTGTGGAGCTAAGGGGTGGTGAAATGTTCATGGAGGAATTACGAGTGGCATAGGGTCGATTTACCGGAGTAAGAGCGTTTATTCGTGGGAGATTGGGGCTAGAGTTAACGCGAAACAGGAAGCAGAGACCGGCTTCGAGTCTTCCAACCCACAGAAATTTAATGTTTGCTAACTGGCATCTATCCGTACAAGAGATACTGGATCCAGGAAGAGAAAATAGTCTTCGAGTAAAAACCCTCTGAACTTTTTTTCAATCTTACTGCGGTCAGAGGCGTTCATCAGCCCAAAAGAGGGGACAGCAGTATTCTAGAATAGGAAGAACAAACATGCGGTACAGGTCTAACTTTATTTCCGGAAGGAAGAAATTGTGCGATATAAAACCACATATCTGTGCAGCCTTTGCAGAAATTCGATCTGCATGAGGCGATAATGCTAGCTTGTTCGTGTAACTTAGACCTAAGTCTTTTATGGTTGATTTTTCTAAAAGTGTAGTTTTTTGAAATACGATGGGTCCAGGAAGCTTAGCGGGGCCAAAACACATAAACTACTCTTGGATGAAGAAAACTCCATCTGCCAAGTACAGCTCCAACGTGAGAGCATAAGTTGATCAGTGTTTATTTTATTCACGCAACTATTGGCAGTGTCTTTAGAAAATGAATAAATGCACTTGAGATCGTCAGCGTAAACAAAAGTTTGTGAATTTGTGAGTAAAGCTGAAATTTCGTTTATGTACAGAATAAAGAGAAGGGGACCTAGAACCGTGCCTTGAAAAACGCCACTCGTGATCGGTTGAGGCGTTGAGTTGCTATTACCTACTAAGACCTTCTGGCTGCGGTTAGACAAGTAGGAACGAATGAAGTCAAGGAGAGGAGGCCGGATGCCGAGGGCTTCCACTTTCACCAGAAGACGTTTGTGCGGTACCTTGTCAAAGGCTTTGCTCAGGTCAAAGTAGATCACAACCACTGTCTGCTGCTCATTACGAAGGGAAGTGACGAGGTTAAGAAAAGCTAACTGACACACTTCGCATGATCTCCCAGGTAGAAAACCATATTGTGAGTCGCTTAAGAGCTTATTTCTAAGCAAAATTCGAGAATTTGATTAAAAATAATTTTTTCAAGAAGTTTTGCAAGAGCCGGGGTTTTGTGAACGCCTCGATAATTATTTACTTCCGAACGAGATCCCGACTTGAAGACAGAAAGAATAATAGACGTCTTCCATGAGTCAGGAAAGAATCCGTTTAAAAGATAAACTGAGAATACATGGCTAAGCAATCGGGGAAAGCTCGGCACTCTCTTAATAACTGAGTTTGGAATACCGTCAGTCCCCGAGGAGTGCGAGTTTTTCAGACGCATTATTTGCTTACGAATTAGTTCTATGGAGAAATCAATGGTACTGATAACATTAAATGAGGATGCCTGAAACGTCGGAACCGGTTCAGATTCCATCGTAAGATGATTTGCAAAGAATGCACTAAACAGTTCTGCCTTCGCAGAGTCTTCGAGAACGAATTTCATAGTTTCATTAAGTAATGGAGGTATTTCATAACCTCTTTTAGAGCAGGATCGACGGCGGAAGAGTTGAGCAACAGATTTTGCAGAGTTTGGCTCGTCTTCAATAATGCTTTCAGAGGTAACCATCTCGCTTGATAACGAGTTCCAAGGTCGAACCACTCGTTGGCTGAAACAAAACTTTCTGAGGTTCATTCGCGTGCGTTCGCTATTAACCTTGTTAGAATGACCACGCAGATGAGTTGTGCAGGCAAACTCGACAAAATCCTCCGATCTCAGGGATGAATGGTGGCCCTGGATAATCTTAAATGTCCAGAGCAGGCTACACCGTAATTGCCTGTAGGAAAGAGGAAATAAGTCAAATTTTTTCAATCTGTCTTGGTACGGTAATGTCTTAAGACTGTCGACCATCTTCGTTGCTCTCCATTGCACCTGTTCGAGGAAGTCAACATCTTTCTTCATCCACGGTATCCAAGCTGGTATTCCGTAATCTAAATGTGGTCTTACGAAGACGCCATAGGCTTTTCCGAAGAAATCAGGAGGGAGTATTTTAAACGCATGTCTGATCCAATGCAGTGTACACGTTGCCTTCTGGACTGCTTTCTAACGGTGTTCTGAGGGCATCAAATTCGCAATTGTCCATATGCCCAGATATTTGTGTGTTTCTACCGCATTTTAATGCAGTGCCATTAATAAAGTACTGGTTGTTCAGATATACTTTTTGACCGGCGCTTATGTGTAGGATCACACAATTTCATACATTAAACTTAAGAAGCCACCTGGCCGACCAGGCACTTAGTGTGTCAATATTCGATTGTAACCCTTTTATTTTATTTTATTTTATTTATTTATTGCCAGTTTACAGGCAAGGTCAAAAAATATATATACAGTAGAGGGTCAAGCTGACAGTGAAAAAAACTCCTGATCGTTGTTTCAGGTGTTTTCAGGAGAAAAAACTGCAGCTTATTGATTAATTAAAGTCCTGGACAGGGACGCGTTAACACAGGTGCCCGGTGAAGAACCTCTCCATTCAGTGTTACGGATCCGGTATTCTGCACCAGCAGGTATGTTGGCGAGCGGCTGTTCGCTGTCGACTGAGAAATAAGCCGATTGAGGTCTGCAGAGCCAGTAATATTGCCCTCAGCATGAAGACCGGCACAGGATTCAGAGTCCGTGAACGCCATCAGAACCGAAGAGAGCTTCAACAGAGTCAGCACCCAAAAGTTTTGGAAGGTGTCCTGAATGTAGAAAACTAGTGACAGTTCGCGTAAACAAGGGATAGCTTTGCTGAATTTTGATACTTCTAGGTAGCTTATTCCAGATTGCTATAGCGTTTACCGAAAAAAAACTGTCGGTATCTAACTGTGCGTGCCAAAGGAAGAAATAAAAATACATCTCGATGACTGGTGCGCCGAGAGTGGTCGAGGTGCCTCAGAGATGTAAGGGGTTAAATGTACGACTGTTTAGTAGTTTAAACAGTAAAAATAGTCCCTTCTGTAATCTGCGAAGCCACAGCGGGTCAAGGCTTGTAAGCTCACAGCGTTGGTGGTAGGACAGGTTTCGGTTATCTGAATAGAAAACTCGTTTTGTAAAGAAGTGCTGGACTGATTCTATCTTCTTTCGTTCACTAGCGTGCAGAAGGCTAAATAGAAACGAGCAGTATTCCAGACTAGGCCTGACATATATTTTATAGAGGCTGATTCTAATTTTGACGGTTTTAAAATTTCTGAGAATAAACCCAGTAGTTTGGCGTGCTTTCGAGACAATCAGGTTGCAGTGCTCTGACAGATTAAGACTACTAGAGTATGATATGCCCAGATCCTTTATAAAACGCGGCACGTTTTGATCGTGACCGTCTATGCTTAGGTGGGGCTGATGGTTGTCGCCAATAACCATAACGGAGCACTTTTGCCAAGAAAGGGAGAGGCGCCATGTGCGACACCACTGAGCGAAGGCCTGAAGATCCGTTTTAAGTGCTCAAGCACGATGTTGCGATCAATCCGTTTTATATCGATAGGCAACTTTTAAATCGTCAGCGTACATAAAGGGCCTACCATACTGAAAACAATCAGGAACATCGTTGACAAAGAGGCAAAATAGAAGCAGGCCGAGCACGCTGCCCTGAATAACTCCGCTCATCACATGCGTGGGGTTGGAGATAACATCAGAAATTTTAACCCGTTGTGCGCGAGCATTCAAATAGGAAAATATTAAGTTCAGAAGCTTCTTACCTATGCCGAAGGAGGCAAGTTTCAGCAGTAGGAGATCATGGTCAACACGATCAAAAAGCCTTAGTGAAATCGAAGTAAACGGTGTTAATTGCAAAACCGCTGTCTCTAGATTGTAGCACATGATCAAAGAAAGAGAGCTGGCAAGTGTCACGAAGACCTTTTTTCGAGAAAACCATGCTGAGCCGTATTACGTAGGTTATTCTCTTAGGTGATACATCATCTTGTCTTTGATCAAGGTCTCGAAGATCTTCGAGACTGCTGGTAGTGTATTTATTGGCCTAAAGTCGTCAAATGACGTAGGTCGGCCGTGTTTCGGAATAGGCAGTATGTGCGATTCCTTCCATAAAATAGGGAAAGTATCACTTTCAAGAGCAAGATTAAATATCTTATACAGAAGGGACGGAAAAATATCGTTTGCATCCGCCTTTAGAACGCTGACCGGGACGCCATCTGGTCCAGGACTGTAAGATTGACAAAAACGCTGAATGGCTACGGTCACGTTTCAGAGGGTAAAAGTTATGGTTTCAAGGACGTTATCGGTCCAAACCCGGATGTGAGGAAAGGGGGCGACAGTATGTTCACTAAGCATTCAAGAGAAGAAAGCATTGAAGCTATCAGCAGTCAACTAAGCGTCAGCTATTGGGTTTCCTAAGGCCTCTCGAAGTACGTGGTGCTGCGTTTTTCTCTGCGCTTTTACTGTGAGCGAAAAGAGCTTTGCAACATTTAACGAAGGGTTTTCGGCAAAGGTAACCTCATCGGCTTGTCGTTTTTCGTCAGACAGCCTCTTAGCCTCTTCAAAGATTTGCTGGATCAAGGGCAGGACGGAGGTGTCGTTTTGTAGATGAAAACGACGGGAGAGTCTACGCAGTCTACGGCGGAATGATAAAGGGAGGTAGACTTCATCCTTGACATTAATTATTTTCTTACGGGGAACAAAACGAGAAATGAGTGGACCTAGAACTTTGTAAAAAGTATCAGTACAAACATTCACATCCGAACATACAAAGAAGTTAGTCCAGTCGTGGGAATTTAGGTGTGTTAGCAATTCCCTCATATTTGCTTATCTGAAATCACGGAAAAAGCTATATTTTTTGGAAAACGTTTCAGCAGCCTCTAGTTCTAGTGTAGAAAGAACTATAGTATGATCAGAATTCCCAAAGTCGATCTAAAGGTGACACTGACGATGGCTGACAACCTCTACAAAAAAATAAGATCAAGTATGTTTGATCCTCGGGTGGGAAAATCAACTACCTGGTCCCACATGCCTATATCTATGGCCTCAAGTAGGTCTTCGAACTTTGCAGGACCGGAAGTTGGAAACCAGTGAACTTCAGGAAGATTGAAGTCACCTGCAATCAAGCAGTACTTCAGATTTAAGTCAGCTGCAGCGTGAAATGCCAGCGAGAGACAAAGATCGTAATCCTCGCTGGCATTGGGTGGGCGATAGACACTACCAACGAGTAAAGAGTGGTTATTTTTTAGAACTACTCGGAGCCAACAGCTCTCTTCTACCGCGGTAAATTGGCGATAGTCCCATGGAAAAAATGTAAGTGGTTGCCTAGCATAGATACAGCTTCCTCCGCCACGGCCCTCGTGTCGATCATTCCGAATGTAAGCGTAGCCTAGAATAAAGAGTTCAGAGTCTAATACACAGGGTGTTGCCCATGTCTCTGTAACTATTACAATGTCCGGGCGGTGGATGAAAACCAGAGTCTGGAGCAAAGGCATCTTATTAAGCAGAGATCTGGCATTGAGGACGATTAGTTTAGCGGGAAAGTTTTTGGTTTCTGAAACGGGACAGTTAAGCTGTCAGGGTGACTGCCTTGGGCCAGAGAAATGCTCTTTTCACTTGAACTATCTGTCCATCCCTTATTTTGAGATTTGCCTCGTCATTGGTCTTTCGTGTTTTCCGTTCTATTATTGGCTGTCGCATTTTCATTCGCTCTTTCAACCCATATTCCGGTTAAAAAAACACTTCAGAATGCGGACCCCGCAGATTTGATTTTCTCTGTAGCAGGAGCTGTGCCTGTGCTTCGTTTTTCAAGATGATTTTAAGAGGTCTTGGTCGAGGATTTGAATTGGCTGTAGATAGAGCCTTCCTTATTCTATAGGGCTTGAGAATATGAATGGACTCGCCGTCCGTCAGCAGCGTTTTTGCATACAATTGAAGGAGTTCCAAGTCATGTTTAACTCGCTCCTTTGGAATAATTGAAGCTGACTCCGGGACACCTTTAATGACTACATTCTGTTTTCGACTCAATCTAGGGCCCGTTTGTAACTCAGATCTTTCAGCTGAGTGAGTACTGGTAACCAGCTCACTTTGCCTGATAGGTCCAGATGAGCCGGGTGTTGGGCAGGCTGGAGCCAAATCTCTGCACGACTTGTTCTTCTTAGACCTTTTCTTCTTTGGCTTTACAAACTCGCCAACCTCTTCAACATCGCATGTTGGTGCAACGTCTACCAGTGATGTAGCGATGGGCGGTTAAGCCAGATTAGTGCTGATGCTACCCGAACTAAGTACCGGTGGAGTGGCGCAAGGACTAGATGGGGCTCCCTTCGGAAGTAGCGAAAATTCCTCTGGTTTACCGGGTCCAGCAATCGCGATATGTTTAATGTGACTTTTATGTAAGCTTGAAGAAGCTATATATGAATACGAATTTTGCTTTGTGGTAGGTTTATTACGAACAGGAGCTTTTTTAGCAGTTGGGCAAGATATAGATTTTTTAAGTTATCTATTTCTTGTCTTAGATTGCTTATTTCCTGCTCCATCCCTGAGAATTTCTGCTGGAGGCTGAAACACCCCATACATGTTTCGTCTTCGTAAGCTACATTAGTTAAGCTTGCTGAACTTTTACCCCGTTTAGCGGGAGGTGAACAATGAGCAGAATAACGATAGTTACAATTGTTTTCTGCTTGTCCATTAAATTGCTTAACAAGATCCCCTGCCGATATGGCCGAGTGGGTAGAGGCACCGATAGACGGTCCCAAGCAGCTTGGTTTTGGACCAATTTTTTGTGACAATAAACTTATGGAACTTGAGTTTTGCATGTTATAATTGCAACAAAATTGACAGAGAGTCAGTTAGGGTATTCAACAATAAGAATATGAAAATATAAGGACTCAGCGTTTGGTTTGAGTCCCTTCCGCGTTTGAAAGCAGATGCAGGGAGCACACAGCCAGCGTGAGTTTCAGAAAGCAGCAAAGATCGAGGGTCCAAGTCGCAATTTACAAACTCAGAGGAGTATAAAGACAATTCTTTAATAATTTTCCAGCCCCGTGTCTTCTACACTGAGGTAGAGACTAAAAACTCGTAGGCTTGAGGGACTTGAAATTCGAAACCAATTTCAAACGACAGCTGACTTCAGTCCATTCTTTATGTCATCTGCAAACCTGAAAGTATCAAAATCTAGGTCATTGAGACAGTCGTTAACGTAGTTTAGGAAGAGTAGGGGGCCAAAAACAGAACCCTATGGAACACCACTTTCTACTTTTGCCCATTCCGAGCTAGAGTTTCCAACAACAACACTTATACTCTGAAAGACAAGAAAGTTTTGATCCAATCATTCAGTTTTCCTCGGATTCCTTCGTTCAAATTCTTCTGTAAAAGAAGCCCGTGTGGTAGGCTTTCAAAGGTTTTCTTGAAGTAAAAAAAATACAACATCTACTAGATAACCCTTATCTGTGGCCTTTGTCCGTTTCTCGAACGATTGAAAGGCACTCGTGAGATAGGAACGTCCTGGACGGAAGCCATTTTGGGCATTGCATAAGATTTGGTTATTTTCCAGATAGCGCAGTAAATGCCTCTTGATAATATGTTCCATTATTTTACACCCTATGCACGATAAACTGACAGGGAGCAATTTGCCCAGTCCCACCGTGAACCTTTTATTTAGATCGGGGCGATGAATGCACACGTCTATTTTCCGGGAGTTTGCTTTCTTCAAATGACTTATGGAATATGATGGTCAATCGTAAACGCAGTTCGTCAGCAAGTTCTCTAAGTGCCAATGCAGGAATTCTATCTAGCCCAGGCGATTTGGGCGGCTTTATATGGAGTAATTCGGTTCTAAATATGGTCGGTGAAAAGCCTAGGTCTAGGTTCTCTGTTGTGGATGAGGAGAAGGCGGCGGAGGAAGGGAAATGAGTGGAAAACATTGGTTGACAAACTGGTAAAATAACAGCAAAAGTATTAGGCTCTCGGGTAAAGATGGTCTGAAAGAATTTTGAAAGAAGGGCTGCTTTAACCTGGTCATCGGAATCCAGTTTTCCGTCTGAAGACTAAAGGGCAGAAATCATTTCCTGAGTTCTCTTTGTAATCCGTATGTATCCATATAGCATTTCGGGGTGTTCCAACGATTTTTGCAGTATTTTTAGTTCGAACTTCCTTCACAGCTTAGTAGTCTCGCTTTAACAGACGTTGTGTTGCTGCTTATATTCCCGTAAGTGAGCAGCGGAGCCGGTTTGTCTGAAACGCCTCCAAAAGTGATTTTTTTTGAAAGAGGGTTCAAAGTTCTAGTTTATTCACCTTGGGTGGTTTGTGGTTGTCTTTCTCCTGAGAGGCCAGTTTAGGTAAACAATCCTTTTCAATACAGAGCTCAATGTCATCCAATCCTTATTGGTTCAGCCATGTAGTTCTGTTTCCCAGGATATCTCTGACATTCGTCTTCTCATAAGTGAGTAGTCCACCTTCCAAATATTTTTTTCCAAGTATCGGGTAAATTTGGTTGGGAAAACAGTGAGTACTCGAAGCACGGCGTTATGTGATTGATTGACCCTAATGGTGGTTGATCCTGTAGGTCTAGCACATTCTCCTCATCTCGGGTAAAAATCAGGTCAATATAGTTTGACTGTTTTCCTTCTCTCGTCCATGTTCCAAATGTGACGTACTGACAGAGACGTTTGTCTTTTGCCCATTGAAGTAGTTTGTGGTTGAAGTTATCTGGCATTCCCTGCGCAGTCCATGTTTTCCAGTCAATACCAGGAGCATTAAATTCCGCAACAATGAGGACATCTTTCTTCTCGCTGGCTTTGTAGAGTATGTTATGAGAAGGAGATCCTGATTGGAAGTCTGATAAGGTAAACGGTACACAACCGATATCGTCAGTGGTCTGGAATACTTAGCAGATATAGTAATGCTTAAGAGTTCCACATCCTGTAATGGAATATGTATGTCAGCCATAGCGGTCAGCTTGCGAGTGGCATAAACTATGACTTTTCCTCCTCCTCAACTTGGTCTATCTCTCCTGAAATTCCGATATCCTCTAAGTGATATTTGGGAATCAGGAATGCCTGCAGTAAGCAACGTTTCAGTGAAAGCCAGAATTTCTGGTTTAATTTCATCCACAACGTTTCTAAGGTCGTCCAGTTTGTTGAACAAGTTTTCTACCTTTGCGGAGATGACTTTCAATTATCGATTCGTCAGGCAAATTAAGCCTTCATTGTTACAGGTTTTGGCCACAGGAAGGAAATATTGATCTGGACTATTTGACCGTCTTTGATTTTGAGCCATTTCTCCCCTTTGCCAATTCTCTCCATAGTTCCCTCATTTTCAGCCGTTCCCTCGGCTCGTAGTCCGGCTGAAAATACACTTGTTTGTGCGATCCTCGTAAGGTCCTTCTTCCTTCTAACAAAATTGCTGCCTGGGTTCGTTTTCTAAAATAATTTGTAGAGGCCTTGGGGATGTTCTTATGTCGCGGATGGGGTCTGCTTTGCCTAGTCGGAAAGCTTTTTGCACGGTGTAAATTTCCCCTTTATTCAGAACTGCACTTGCATATTCATGAAGAAGATATAGATCGTGTGTCACTTGTTCTTTCAGAATGCAGGAAGTGGATTCTGGGACACCCCATATTACGATATTTTACTTACGATTTATGGGCGAGGTCCTAATTTGCCCGCCTACGCTAGGGTGGGAGTTCAAAGAAGTGACGTTACTCGTGGATGCTAGAACTTCAACATGAGAGTGATTTTTGTCCGATGTTGAGATCTGGGACTTACTGTTTTGGATGACATATAACCTTTGTCTTCCGAAACTCTTTTACTCATTTTCTGCGATCCCTGCCGGTCGCCTCCTTTCCATACAAGTGACTGTTTAACGGCTTCACCAAGCTCGGTAGACGAAGTGTTCTCTTTCTTATTGGATGTGATGGCTGTGTAAGCTGCGCATGCCTATGTGCGTTTGTCTCCCTCATGTTCCATCGTTAGGAACTGCTTCTGTTCGTGTAAAATACGAGGAAGTTTCTTCAACTTCTCTGTCTCCATCTTTAGCTCTTGCATATCCTTTTCAATCTCCGAAATGTTTGAAGAAGTTTAAAGCATATCGCACACGCTTCGTCCTCGTAATTGACATACAAAAAACCTTTAAAACACTTGGCCCGTTTGGCAGGAGGTGATTTTGAGGAAGCATGCCTGGAATTGAGGTCGTTCGTATTAGGATTAATGTTTATTCCATCATTCAAATTTAAATCAGCGAGTTTTTCGTGCGTCGATAGCTCTAAGGTATCACCGTCGTTTCCCACACTCTGGTGTATTGGTTCGAACCTCGGCGGTACCACATATTTTGCACGATTTCTGAAGGGTTTATTTTTTACTTCCATGATAGATCGCTAAAACCGATCAAGGGTTTTAAAAATATGGGACGAAGGTTATAACGGGAGCAAATTTATGAATACTTTATTGAAGTGACTCAGCCGTCTGTAGACTGGAAGATCTCGTGGAGTTGCTGGCGAGAAGTTCACAAGAGGAGGATATCGGACGTTTCAGCTGTTGTCTTATGAGGATGAAGAGTATGTCGAATAGAATCCAAAGCTTAAGATATAAAGTCCACAGGAGTGACCAGTATACTGAAATCTCGAAAGGAGTAAATTCCTCGGAGGTCAAACATTTTAAACCGTATTTTAAGAGCGCGCTTCAAGAGAGTTCTGGTGGGGAATTCGACACGTTGCGTAAGGAGTGCCTTCAAGATTTTGTGCAGAAAACCATAATCCAAAGTCAATTTTGGGTATGAAGATGGAATAGTACTCTAGTTAATTCCTGGTACGTTTAAGTTACCCATAATCAGGATATTTGGTCGATTGTAGAACTTCCCAAATTGTTTAAACAGTTGGATGTATGTGACTCGGCCTTTCCCAGGTGACCGATGAGCAGCGAGGATATCAAGGAGCAGAGAGCAAAGAGACTTGCTGGTCAACCATATGGGTTCTACGCTGCACGCAAACCTGGTCGTCTTGTCGAAAACTCTTAGAACGTCTTTCACAACGAGGGATATTTCGGTAAGACAAATTTTTAAATCATCAAGTTTTGATAAAAGCCTTTAGGCATTTATGTACAAGCACTTGAATTTGGCGCCAGCCAAACTTCCGGTTGCGTTTGTTAATTTTATCGGCGTTACTGCATACAAAGGACTATCGGGAATTTAAGTGACCCTCTTGAAACTCTATTTTCGCTACCTCGGGTCACCCATGAAATATGATGTCTCCTTATATCACAAGTCATCCAAACGATGACGTCATTCGGACGTACACATTCGGTGGTCCACAGTCTAAATTGCTACCGTTTCTTTGGATACTAACCATCATCAGAATTCAATTCTGGATCCTAAGATGCTGAGGACTTAAGTTCATTGACGCATTTTCGTGAGATTTTGTTTCATACGCCTAAGTGATCAAGAACGAATCACCTCGACGTTTCATTATCTCATTCTGAAATGCTACTACCGTATTACCCTACTCTGCCACCTGACCATTTTTTCCTAAGCAGTGTTTTTCTCCTACCTTCTATTAAAAATGAAGGCTTATTGAACTCTGCCTCCATTTTTATTGTAGGAGTTTTTTTTTCACTGCCTATTTTTTCTAGTTCATCGTTAATTTTAAAACCTCGCTAACTGTTTACATAGCAGGACAAGTTATGTATTTGTACATTTTATCTGCACACATTGTCAAAAATTTATTTCGTTACTAATGTTTGCTTAGACAGTGCCTTCCCGATGCTTACCAAATATCAAATATAAAAAAATATAAAAATACAACCTATGTTATTCTTTAATGACTATACGTACTCCCACTTCTAAACGCTCTATGTTTTTGATTCCAGTATGGCTTTCTTTGAACTACCCTGCCAATACATGTTTGGTTGTCAAATAATCTAGCTGCTATGAAATGAAGACTGCCATTAATCGTAACACTGATAGGATAAACCTTTTATTTTTCTCATCCTTCCCGAATAGATTTTTCCATGGCATCGAGAAAGACCATCTGGAAACTACGTTTCCCTGCATCGTTTTCGCAATGAACCACGATGTCTTCATAACCCGCCCACCAGGTAACAAATCCGATTCATATTGACACGCACGTATCCATCGTAGCTGCGGAAATGTCAAGGCCTCACGTCCGTTTCCTGTCGTCTACAGGCTCTCATGCAAACTTGCACGCTTAAGCAGACTATTTGAAGGCCTTCCTACTCGTACGCTGGAACGCCTTTTAATTTAAACTTACGCTCAGAAACAACCCACTCTGCTCCTCCGTATCCTTTCACGAAGTAGTTTTTGCAACTGCACCATTTTGTGTATATTTCCGCTCACACATAGCACCAATGTGCACATTATTATTACTTACCTCAGCACTAACATTTTTTGAAAGTGCCCACTGTGCACTTAAAATAAAAATCTTATCTCTATTTATTTAATTTATTCGGTGATTCCTCCTTCCCGCCAACAGATTGAGTTTATAAATAAATAAATAAATAATATATTTAAGGCTCAAAGGATCCCATGATAACAAACTTAGTATCACGGTATAAATAAATTCAAAGCGGATAATTGTTGCACCATGTGAACAGCATATGAACAGCAGAAATTATTAGTATGGTAAGCACATCTTATTCAGAACGATTCGCCATTTTTAAAACAATAATCAAAAATCTTTCGAATATACGATGGAGTAGGAAAGAAGCGTGAAAAAAAAATCCTACAGTTAAATTTGGGGTGGAGTTTGGCGAGTCGCCAATGTAAATAGACAAAGTAGGATAAAAACTATTTCGCTAAAGAATAAATACCTAGAGTTGATGGGATTTGTATGATGCAGTGGGATAGTACTGTTATGTTGGTGACAGCGTATGAGGGTTCGGAACGCTCCTTGTCGTTGGAGAGATCATATAACAGTCAGAGATAATGTGTATAACCATCAGGGAGGGAAGACAAGACGAGCTCATTGTACTCAACAGGGTCAAAACGAAGAGGGGACAGTAGAGGTCACGAACTCATCACCGAAATGCAACCTTGCTTGATCGCTTTTCTTAGTAGTTAATTAACTTGGATTAACGCTTGTTAATCAGAAATAACATAGTAAGTGTTCTGACGATTGCCCACCTGCGACCTTTATTAAACCGAAGTGGTCATCGTAATACGCTATTTCCCGTCAACTAGCAATAACAAAAAGTACAAGGGCAATACCCTCATATAATTTCATTTTCAACCCTCCAAAAGCTATTTCAAAGAGTTTCAAATACGTCATCGTTCATTTTACCACGCTCCACCATTTTTACTCACAAACTATTCAAAAAAGGCTGAAACTTGGTAAAGATTAACCAGACTCACAGGCCATATTAGGCATGAACCATCGTGAAATCAGAATCTCCATCGTATCTTTAGGCCAATTTACTGAAATAATTAGGCTTTCACCCTTAAGCTTCTCATTCACGTGCAAAAATTGCAAAAGATAAGCACTTACAACCGAATATCTTACATGTAACTGTAAGGTGAAAGAAATAAGAGATAAGTTACTTGAAACAAGAAATGGCCAAGCTAAAAGAGAATGTTCGATGTCCACCCGACAAAAAAAAACACCCGTAACAACCAGAATTCCAGCAAAAGAAATTACGTATGCAAATATAGCTTCCTCAAGAATACCTAATGAAGAGCTTAAAGACGTTGCGTCTACAGAGCTCAGTAAAGCAGTAGACATTTCCTTCCTTCGAAAGGGAGATCAAACCAGCTCATTAACCTAAAAACTATCATCCAGCTCAGACAGATGCATTAATGCTCTGGATACACAAACGCATAGGGCATCGTTGCTGTATGATACCACAAAGGGTGACGTTGAAAAGCTCGTCAAATTGGAAGGATTGAAGACAAAGAATTTGAAGTCGAAAAAGGCCAAGGCAATTTCACAAAAAAATGAGTCTCAACTCCGAACAGAGCTCATTCTTACCGATAGATGCTCAAGCGAAATCCTCTGCTGGTGCTACAGGAGCACAGCCAGAACAAATTAGAAAAGCTCTCAAAAGGGTTCGCCATTAACTTTAGGACTCGTTCTTATTACGGGCGCAAATATCATCATCGTCCAGAGTAGAATTATTCCTGATACTGATGCCCTATAAACAAACCAAAACACTAAGTCAACACATAGACATTTCGACCGAAAACGCAATCTTGTTATACAAGAGGCTCCCGAGTCCACTTCTCTGCTCGCAAAGGAAAGGGAAGAACATGACCTCAGTCTTTTCCAATCATAATCAAATTCGATTCGTCAAGATGGCGAATGCGTTACCGTGCACAAAGCATTCCGTTTAAAAAAGTGTGTTTTTCACATGAACTATCATCACAGAGGCCTCTTAAAATCATTCTTGAAAATGATGTTCAGGATTCATTCTATTAGAACGGAGAATGGTCTCTCCGTAGGTCCACACAGGATGTGTTTTAGCCGGATTACGAACCGACGGAAAGGAACAAAATGAGGATGCTGAGAACAGAACTGAAGAGGAGAAGTGAACATGGAGAAAAATGGCTCCAAAAATAAAGGACGGCGAAATAAAAGTAAGTGAAGATGTCTTTTTTGTGGCAGACCCCGTATATCATCAAGGTGGGTCTTTGCCGAGACCGAGGACACTAAATACGAAGTAACCAACCGTACAGAGCTGGTACAACAAAAGGAAGCAGCTCCAGAACTCGGTTGATGACCACTTATCAGAACTCAGCGTGGGCGGGATTGACATCAGTTCGTCTCGGAAAGCACTGACAGATTCGAGCATTCAATCACACGAAATGAGCAGAAGTCTATATGGAGGAGTTACCCAGTCTTAATTGAGATATCTGTATACCAAAGCTCAGAGTCTCCTTTCGAAAATTGACGAACTCAAGGCACTAGTCTCAGACCGAACCCCCGATGTCGTTGCCATTACGGAAACGTGGCTCAAAGCCGAAATCGTAGATAGCGAGGTTTTGATAGATGGATACCAGCTTTTTCAAAGAGACTGAGAAAGTAGACAGGGAGGTTGAGTGGTCGTATACGTTAGAACAGGAATCTTGGTAGTCGAACGACTGCACGCCATCATCCCTGAATATGAATTTCTCTGGATAAAGATTTAAAAGAATAGTTCACAAAACTTATAATTTTTGACTATCTACAGACCACCAAAAATTCCAAGTGCAGCTGATGACTCACTCCTTCATTAGGTCAAGGAAGTAGCAAGTCACCAGGAGGTCCTTTTTGCTGGAGATTTCAATGCACCTTCAGTAGACTGGGTAAATCTGAAAGTTGACGGTGCGCCAATTTTCTTCGGTAGCAAGCTAATGGATCTCCCGCTCGACCAACCTCTGATACAGGAAGTTAACATACTAACGAGATTACGAGAGAATCAGAGAGCCAATTGCCTGGACCTAGTATTTACGAAGGATTTCTTTAACATTTATTAAGTATATTCTTTTGCACACTTCGGTAAGTGGGATTACTCACTTTATTCTCAGCGCCAGAAGAGAACGGAAGACAAGCGAAATATATGGAAGGCTGATTTTAACGCGATTAAGAAAGAACTGATGTCCATGAATGGGGTTTGTTTGCTCAAAGGGAATCAGGAGGATGACTGGCGATCGTTTAAGATGATTTCACTTGATCTGATTGAAAGCTTTTGTCCAGTGAAGGGGCAAAAGAAGACTAGTCACCCTGCGTGTTTAACAAGAGAACTTAACAGGCAGTTAAAGAAATAAAATAAAAACGGAAGGTCTTCATTTTAACAGGGACAGCCGAACATCTCGAGGAATTTCGTCACCAAGGAAATGCTGTCAAAAAAATTATCCGTCAGGCAAGGAAGAACCTTAATTATCTGCCTTACGAAGCTAGACTGGCTGAACTTGATTCGTTCTCCCTCAATAACAAGCAACTACGCTGTGACTCATCCAAACCTACCGTTTTGTCAGTGGCTTTGATGGAGCTTCGGAATCAGGAAGAATTTTATTCTGGTCAATGATGCTATTTACGTCGGTACTAAGAATGATTCGTGAAGTTAATGGCGCACGCCTTTTAGGAGATTTTGTCAATTTGTCTTGCAATGGTTCCTGTAGCACAAGCAAAAGATTCCGTTTGAAATTCTATCAATAAGAAGGAGCTTCGCTCTGGGTTGAAACCCATTTTTCGCACTCATCTCGGCCTTCTTCGACTTCATCTTCGTCCTCATCGGTTCTTCAAATTCGACAAGCTATTCAACATCACCATTTGGGGCATCATCCAGCAACGATGCAGCATTTGTTTGCATATCTGGAGCATAACTGATTCCATCCGAGCTAGATCACAATGATAAGGTGCATGAGTTTGTTTGATCTCCCTTTCAGAGGAAAGAAAAAGTTGACTGATTTACTGAGCTCTGTAGCCGCGATGTCTTCTAGCTCTACATTGGGTATGCTTGTTGACGCTATTTTGGCATATTTAATGACTTTTTTAGAGTCTCGTTGTTGCTGCTGTTCTTTTGCTGACTGAACAATGAATAGACTCCTTTAATTTGCCCAGTGCTGGTTTAAAGTAGCCTAACTTTTTCTCTATCAATAGGAATTTATGTAGGTGATTTAAATATCCAATAAAAGTTTCGTCCTTGTAGGTGACATGCATTTATGTTATCAGCCTTTTTTCTGCTAAGCAGTAGGAGAATTAGTAACAGAATGTCTGCAATAAATATCCTTTTCTGTTTGTATACATCTTTTTCTCAGATTCCCATCTGAATGTGGTCGAGCAGTTAGCGGCTTCGGTCTTCTGCATAGAGGCATGTTTACGCTTTTCTGGCGAAGGTTTGACTCCCAATGGCAGCGTAAATTTTTTGCGCACAAGAATCCGGAACGGCTGTGTTTATCAGTCCTCTAAGAATTTTATGCGGATGCGTTTAATATATAAAGCTTCTTAAGTAAACGGACAAAGGGGTAATAATATTCGACTTATATGAAGCATGACTCAGCCTTTGTTGTGACGTCTCCTTTCAGGATTTAGAGCAGATTCCAGCAAACACAAGGCTGGCGTGCATTTGAGTAGGAGGTCAACTTTTTAACCTGTATTTTTGCAGGTATACCCTCCAGGACGTGGAAGCATCCAAAATAAAGTAATATTTGAACAACAACAGAATCGTTACCTCCAAGAAAATAACTCCAAAATTTAGAGAATGGATAATCCACTCGTGAGGTATTTGAAAACAACGTGTCTTCTAAACTAAAGTAGATACTACAACTTCGTAAGCTCAAAGGAGTTGAAATTCAAAACCAATTTCAAACGGCATGTGGACTTTTTAAAACGCTTCCGGAATATGCACCTGTGATAATGGATTTAAATATTTCCAGTGGGTGAGGATAACACATTCAAAGGTAATTCGGTCTTTTGTTTGGTGTTGCGAGCTAATCTTGCTTTATTGTTTTTATGAACGCCTATTTTGCGCGTCTGATACGTAAGGGTTAATTAAGCATCCTTATGGTCTTGGCATCGACTCTTATCTTGACGGTGATTGGCTCACTCGTTATCTACTTTGTTTTCATAGGGCAGAATCGGTTTTGGCAGTTTGCGCATTTTGGCTAGACTAACATGAGCTTCAACCCTTACACTCAGAATGGGGGGTAACTCATTTATGATTTTATTAAGTCTTCGCAGTACAACTCTCGCAATTGCAGGTGATGATTATGCTCTCGTTGCATCGGATACTCGTTTAACCGATGAGAACGCTGGTCTACTATTTTCCCGGAATTCTCCCCATATATATGACATGTATGTAATACTATTCGTGAAGTCTAAAGTTCAGAACACCAACTATTCGAATATGCCTCACGGGTTTTCATGGAGACATACTTACCTTTATTAAGTTGCTCGAGACGCGTGTTAAGGCAAGTTTTCATGTTTTCTGACCTTTCTGCAGGAGTTCAAGTATCATCATAAGAAAGATATATCTCTAACGGCCATGGCAAACCTTATTTCTATCTCGCTGTACTCACGCCGTTTTTTTCCATTCTATGTGGGCACCCTCCTGGCCGGGCTTGATGAAAATGGCGAGGGTGCCGTTTTTTCATATGATCCTGTGGGTTCTTACCAACGTGAGCATTACCGCGCAACTGGTACAGGGAGTGCTATCCTACAACCTTTCATGGATAGTCAGGTGAGTGTCCGCCGTTCTTTTGAATACCTACTAGATTCAAGGGATGAATCTTGTAAGCAAACCGACCAAAATTTCAAGGGAGGCAGCAATTAATCTTGCCAAGGATATCTTCATTAGCGCGGCCGAAAGAGACATATTCTGTGGTGATGCCGTTGTCGTGGATGTTATAACACAAAAGGGTGTTGAACGGTTAAGCTTCCCTCTTCGACGCGACTGAGTGCATTCTTTTTCGATAAAAAATGTAAAAAAATGCCTTCTTTGGTGTGTTGCGCTTTCGTTCTGCGGGAACCTTGCTTCCATAGTTAATCCCACCGTCTCGTATTGTGCTCGTCGTTTCGAGATTGCACTGGATGGTGAAAATCATCTTCATCTACCGTGGATGTCTATGAACCTATGTTCTCGTCAACACTTTAGACGCTTCTTTCATCTGATCGACGTATTTGAGCGTTGAACAATCGGGTGAATACTCTAACTGAAATGGAAACCTGATTACTAAAAGTGCTTGATGTAGAAGCCGGGATCCGATTTCACTCACCTTCGTGTTTAAAGTACACGTTTAGAGTACCTGCTGCCAAAACCTATCACTTACCGCAAGACGTCTTTGTGGTTGCAGGAGGTCGTTTATACTAATTTTTATTAATCTCAACGTCGATGTCTCTCGAAGTTGAACTGATCGCCGTTAGCCACCGCCAGTTGACAGTACAGCCGACAGCTCAAATACTAGCAACTCTTTACTCTGCTATCGTCTATCTGCTTCGACTTATAACGCAGTGCTCTTTGCGCTATCTGTTTTGACTATCCAAAAGCCCTGGCCTATCGACCTCTGGAAATTTGAACATGAATAACTCAAACAAACTTATCACATTCTCAAAGGTAACAACACAAAGCATTTGCGACAGGTCTCTTATTATTCTGACTTGTCTTCTGATCAATTATTTTTCGTTTGACCCACTTGTGAAAAACTCGGTGGCCACCGAGTTTTTCACAAGTGGGTCAAACGAAGTATTCAACTCTGCCAAAATCCTCTATCAATTTATTTTTCCTTATAATCCAGACGGTCTGTCAATGCCTAGCTCACATCCCAATAATTTTAAGCTTCCATTGGTTATATTACCGCTCTCCTTTCCTGGTCAGCTATTACCCGTATCGACTTAAGTAGCGCGTCTACGTTTCGCGATAAACGCCTTGGGTTTTCCTCAAAAAATGCCCGTTCTAATAGGCGACCAATCATTCAAACTTAAATGTTTGACCCGAAAACTGAAACGTGGGAGAAATAACGACTCGGTCGGCGCCTCCTCATAAAGAAGTCTATTTTTAAGGAATGCGGCGATCCCAAATTTTGAGAAAGGCTGGCGTGGCGAGTATTCGCATCTTCACCGACTTTTCATAAAGAAGCGCCACCTGAAGTTGCCCAGAACTAACATGGACCTGTAGATGGTGTCGGGACAACTGAGGGCGTTACTAACCACGTCCACCTAAGAGCCGCCTGTTCTCAACCCAGTTACCTACGAACTACAACCCAGAGGGTAGGGCCACACAACATAGTTTAGGTGTCTTCTGACTGTTATGCCCGAGAGGTTAAAGTTGCTTTAAGACTCGCCAAAGAAAAGTGTCGAGTCATTAAAATTATGGGCCCTAAGAAGCTGCGAGGTCATAAGGGCCTTCTTAGTCCTTGTCTCATTTCTGGTGGCGTGTTAGTACGGGAAAATGCGTTCGAGTTTCGCTGATTAAATTGTTAGCCCAACGACGTCTCTTAACGCTTTGACGAACCGAGTTAAATGCGGCGTGGAAGCACTGTCTAAATCCGCACTGAAATTTCTTTTGCATGGTACTCTTTTTCTTTTGAGGGACGGTAACAGAGAAGCAGCGTTAAGTCTGCCCAAGGTTTCGATCGTTTTGTGTTTTTAAGGTTGAAGAATACACATAGCATAATTTAGTTTCAGTCTGCTAAAATGGTGTTGTCTCGAATCCCCAGTGCACTGGTAATTTTCGGCGTCGTGGTCTTCGCAAGCCACCATTTTGGGTTCACCCACCAGCGTGATTTTAATGCGCAAGGCCTACATTTGTTTAACTGGTCGACTTTTAATATTGAGCAGACTCATCTCACATGGTTAGGCCCTACGATTGCCTTCTCGTATGTTATACTTGGTGGAGCTGTTATCATGCCTGGTGTAGCCCGCCTCGATGTCACGAATCCGACCTCTCTGCGCGTGGTAATCAACGGCAGTTGATCTGGGTAGCCTGTCCCACTCGCTCCTCGAGTGACGGAGACCTAATGCAGACTTTCAAATGACCGATTCAACGTTTTAATGAAATTTATCAAACCAAGTCTTCAGTTGGCCTCTTTGGCACCTCCAGGCCGGCACCGCCGTCGAATTGAGGGCAGGACACGCTGGTCATGGGGAGGATGACGAAAACATTTTCCAAATCACCTCAGTTGTCTTGCCGGAATGACCTAAGCTATCCCCGGCAGTTACTATCGCGTTGATATGCAACCGAATTTTGGTATGTGCACGCAGACGACAGAGATGTCCACAAGATGACTCTTTCGTCGTACGTAAGCCGTCTGATCATTGGCTGGTTCCCACAAAAGCAGTGCATGGTTCACTTGTTGCAAGAGGTGATCTTCATTCCGTTTTTATCCAAAGGGTCGCTTGAGCTGCTGTGGTACAGGATGAGGTGTGAGTTGACCCCCGGGCGTCTTGATTCCCCGAACACCTGATTTGGGAATTCGGACTTGAGAAAGACAGCAGACGTCCACTTTGCATTGATGAACACTGCGCGCCGTCAGACTTTTGGTATCTAACTCAAGGAAAGTTCGTTCATTCCAGCATCCCGGGACAAAATTCTGTTCTTGATTGATCAGTGCAGCTCACATACTTTTCGCCTGCGACATTGGACCGGGATTTGAGAACGCGTCGGCTCCCGTGGAAGCCATAACCCGAAAATGTTGAGCATCAAAACGTATCCAGCAACAGTTAAGCTTCCAGGTTTCCTCCTCTAATGCTTTGACTTAAGAACCCAACAACTTGACAGCGGTGGTAAGCAAACTTTTTTACTCGTGGTTCGTAGACGCCATGTCATTGCCGTTATCTGTCTTCGTGTCATTTTATTGGACACTCGGCTTTCTAAGACTCACCCTCCCGCGCCCTGATAGCACTATCGCTGCTGTTACACCCCTGCTTATTCGCGAGACATAAGATGCAGTTTATTTCGCAGCCACTGGTCACTGAAGGCCATTAAAATGGACGCTGCAGATAGCCAGCAGACATGCTAACGGATAACCGGTTTTCTTTCAATTTGCTCTCGTATGTAGCAGTCTACTAATACTACTACTACTACTTGTATCATTCGCATACATTCTTAGGTCAAACTTTAGAACTCATGAGATGGCCCAAGGGTTATCGGGTATATAGAGAATAAATTTAACCCGATTCGAAAGTGTTGAAAGTAGCTCGTGTTTGTTAATATTGCTAGATATATTTGCACAGTGGTGTTCAGAAGCAGAGGACTATAAACTACTTGACGGTCACTAGCCGCTTACATGCTCCCAGGGTATCGCAACACTGAACTACACTGCTGCCCCACAAGGTATGTCCAGCGGTATTTGTAGGTGGGTTAATTTATGGTTACTGGGACTTGTGCTGTATCTAATTCACTATATTCTTCCGTGCCAACCGCCATCTGCAGATGTTAGCAGGACCTGAGGTGTGCATGGGCGCAATATTCGTCTGCACGTGTCGCGCACGACCTCAACGAGGATCCATTTAGCCAGGTCTCGGGTCTCACGCAAAGGTGACCCTCATAACAGCTATACTAAGAAGCGATTTCAGCCTGCGCTTAAATAATGAACAGAAACGATTCACCCCATCTGTTGCCGACCCTCCGCGCTACGACAGATAGAGTGTCGGGATATATTCAAGCGCAGTAGGTTCTTCCTATTTCGTGTAAGTTGGAATAACGGTGGTGGTATTTCCTGGTGTGAGAGGTGGGTTACTCGTGTTAGCATATAGTTAGGTGCGGAAACGCCCAAGTTAGCCAATCCATGCCAAAAATTTCCGCTCACAATGTGTACTCAGTGGCAAGACTTGAGTGTACACGTTGACTCGTGGCATTTTAGTTTTATGGACATCTCACTTCGCCTTGGCCTCTGCTGTGCGATCGGCGTGGAAAATTATTGTTACCGTTTTACGACAGCGCGCCACGCTTACTGATTCTGTGGGAGACCTTCCCTGGTCCTAGGCTTGATTGTCGGATGAAGAGAGATATGTTCACTGTTTCCTTGTGCCGTCGCCTTTATATGCATTTTCTGCGAGCACCAGCGGTGACGTTGTTTTAGACGAGTCGCAATTGCAGTTGCTTATTAGCCACCCTCGTGCCGGGACCGTTCCGCAGCAGTGGCGCCTGCTTCAACATAGCTGGGCACGCCCGTCCTTATCTGGGAGCTCGACATCCAGGATCCTTTCCTGCAACTTAACCTTCAATGTTGTCCAGAGGCAGCTGAGGTTAAAGTGACGGAACGTTTTGCCCGGCCTTCGTGTACAGTCCACGTTTCCGCCCTATACAAAAGCGCAGTCAGGACAACGATCCTTTACATGCTCCGTTTTGCGTTGGGGTCGATGCCCCAACGATTCCAGGTGGTGCGTTGCAGCCTACCATAGGTCGGTATAACTCGTCGGCCATCTCACTTTTCCTTACAATTGTGCCCCTCAGATACGCGAATTCGGGCATTGCGGTGAAGTTAGTTCCGTTGACACTCCACAGGTGGTTTGTCGTCAGTTGGCGCCGGTTGGCAAATGGCTACTTACTTCTCCCTGTTAATTGCCGGTTTAAGATTTGAGCGGTCGGTGAAAAAGAGTTCAATGACTCGCTGCATATGCCCCTCGATCCTCTTATTCAGTGCACAGTCTTCCGCAACCACGAACACTGCAATTGGATACTTTCGTTTTTTGCCTGAATGTGCTGGAGGTTGAGTATTAGGCCGTCGGTTCGGTTGTTGCTGTTTATTCTAGGTCTTGCGTTAGAGTAGGTGGTCATTAGCCTAGTGGATAGCATGCGTGCCCCTAAACGGGCCACGTGGTAGATGCGTTGGACCAACATGGGTGCCACATTAGAGCATGGCAGACGTTATTCGGGTTGCGCTCCCATAACAAATGCCGAACATGGGGGTGTGGTGACATTTATAGGGGCGGCTAGAGCCTAGTGGCCCTGGTCACTAGGTCACGCCAGCCACCTGCGTCCTCTCCCATCTCCGGTCTTCGTTACTCTGTTTTGAACCCGGACATAGGTGGAGGAGGATGAGAGTGCAGTAGATGCAGCGCAAGTCTACTATCACTTTAAACTAATCCATGCGCAAGTCACCGTCCCTACACCACCCTTCTGTGGAGCATACAGTGAACATCGTCAGACTACGACGGTCGAACTGGCGGATAGCATGCGGTTGAAGGGGGTGAGAGCGAACCAACAACTCCGTTTCACCCGATTCGTTACCACAAATGCCTCCGGTTCTGCACAATTGTCAATGATGCGCGTCACCATTGCGTCGCTTATTTGTCCTACTGTTTGTGTGAATCACTCCGAACATGTGGATTTCGTCATAATTTTACAGTGCTTGGCAATTCACAACTCCATTACGCTTTGGAAATCCACAATGGCATAGAGGTTGGTCCACATTTCTCACCACTGCTCTGGCAGTCGATGATTCGCTGGCCATGTCTGTGGTCTCACTGGGCTTCTGGAACCCACATTGTGTTTCTGGGAGAAGCCCCTGTGCAGATGCATGTTCCGGCGACTGCTTAAAGTGCGAGTAAATATTTATATTACTTGTAATTATGAGAGTTGAAATACTGCAGCGGCTATCGCAGAATCTTCGGTTTTCTTTGCATTCGTACAGACGAGTAGTGGTTGCAGCATTGACATCCTTTTTACATTTTTTCTGGTCATCATCCGTTCTGAACCGAAGAGCTAAGCTTGTCCATGAGTTGAGAGTCACCTTTTTCGCAAATTTTGGCCATGCTTGAGTCGAGTTCCTGGTACTTTTCCGCTGGACAGATGTCGCACTGCTTTGATGATCTCTTGCAGCCAGGGTGGATCGTAAAGGACTGTATTAGCGTCCACTCGACAAATTTACTTTTCAGACCGTAACCGAGTGGTTGGTATGCTCGGGCCAGCGATCTGGTACTTGTGGCTTCCCCGACAATAGAGTTTTGCCGTCTGGGCTGCGCATTAGCAGTCTCCTGTGCACTGAGGCCGTAGATTGTTTTAATGCTCGCGGTCTGCATACCCTTGCGAGTTGTTCAATAATTTTTAATTCCCCTTAGTCTGGTCTGGAGTACGCTTTGGCACGGAAAATAGGTGGCTGTATTTTCGTTGATCCTGGTGTTGACATGGGTTGTGCTTTAGTTTGCTTGTTTACCCTGGATAGAAGGGACGGGATTTCTTCATTATTGTTCTCGAACCATTACTGGTGCTGTTGGTGCGTGCGTGCGACCGAACGTGCGTGGGTGACAGCACGCAGTTTTCTCCATTAGGTCTCAACAGTAGCGTTTGACTCCCAACTTGCGTTTGTTTCTGATTCATGCGTTTATCCGCCCCAGCTATTGTAATCTTTACTCTACCTGGTGGTGTGTTGCGATGCCTTATACGGTTTGGAGTCACAGCCTCCTTCGAAACGGCAAAGCGATGCTCAGTGTGACATTCTGCACCACTCATAACGTTAGTCAGTAGCGCATCACGCTGCTAACGTCGGCTGACGTGGACCTAGTCCAGCGATTGCAGTGACACGGGTAAGGGTACATTATTTTTTTCCTTTTTCTCTTGTGGACGGTGGTAGATGTACTTGAAGAGGTTTTTTCTCAGGAGGAGGTCATTTTTGTTGCAGCTGGTGATCTCTTGTCGGATAAGCACTCCCTCCAAGGTGGTGCCTACGCAGACATCGAAGCCATGAACTAACCATACTTCCACAATGTGTCCCCCACCCGCTGCACCCAACCTGCTGGTATACAGCCACAGTGGTGCACGATTATAGCTTACTTGCTTTATGATCTAAAGTTCGGCATGGTGATTTTCCTGCGTAGAAGCCTACGGCGGTCTTTGCGACAGTTTAAGTCATTCAGAGACCCTAAACACTGCGCTGTGGGTCCGGTTAAAGTAGGAGTAGAATTTGGACACAAGTGGAGAGAAAATTGTGTTCTCTATGGAATGCTTGGTTAATAGGTTGGAGGAGCTTGACAGCCGGACGAAAGCGCATTCCTGGCGCCGTGAGGGCAGGCATCCCGAGTTAGAGTGAGACAATCGTTATAGGGCTTTGAGCAAGGGTATGTCAGAGTTCATCTTGAAGTTGATTGGGTAATTGTGATAGTCGTGATTGGTTGATAGCCAGATTGCATTGATAGGGGCGTGTGAGGTGAATTTGCGATGCTGTGATGACCAACAGAACTGACAGGATTGTTTAAATGGACTGAAAGCACTTTCGGTGGGATCTAAGAGGGAGTAGGTGTAATCGCGTGTTGGTGAAGATTCCGGCGTCTCTCTCCCTCTTATCCACTGACACCCCTTTCCGCAACGCTTGCAGTAACGTACTCACTCTCATTCTCGTCAGCACTCCCATGGCCCTTCCATGCAATTGCGGAAAGCACTGCACTCCCGCCAGTTGTTTAGCCGATATGTCAGTGTCCCCACTCTATCCAGACAGATCGTAGAACGTTGTAGCATTTCACATTTTCTTATACACAATACTTTTGTAACCGCTATTAATATTATTTATCATTAGTATATCTTTATCGTACAATTGCCTCTTTTCATATTCTGATGGTGTATGCATGCAAACCAGCCTATCTAATGACCCTGTTCAGCCATTTCCCACTAGAATTTCTCCAGGCGTTTCAAACTAATTGGTCTGTGCCTTCCTCAACGTCCTCGGCCAATACAATCGCGATTAGGACAGTTTAGGACCGAGTTCCTATCGCTAGCAGTGGTGGCGGTGGTGGTGGTGGTGGAGATAGCAGGTGTCGGTAGTCGGAGGTTGTCTCTTCGGTGGTGATTGGAGTGGAGGAAGTGATGCCAGTGGTGATCGATGGCGGGGTTGCGGAAGGGAGGGTAGTGCCGATGATGGAGGGCGGCGGGACCTCGGAAGTTTTATCACTGGTGGCGGGGGTTTTCATCATCGTGGGGTCCGAAGTTAATGTTGTCGAATCGTTGTTACATTTAGTTCGAAGGTGTCCGGCCAGGCTGATTCGCCCGTGGAAGGTGCGTTGGCAGTGTCGGTAGGTTGGAAGGGCCTGGGCATTGGTGGTGTTGGCCTTGGACGCTTGTGACTTGCGTGTCACCCTTTTGGCCCTGCCGTTTCGCCTCATATATTGCTGCGTCCACCTTCACCGTCCTCCTCCAATCAAGTCGGTTCTGGGCGAGGTCCTCCCAGTTTGCCGGGTTAATATGCAGTTGCTTCACGAAAGCCTTCAGCGTGTCCTTGGAGCGTTGCACTAGACCCCTTGTTGAAGAGAACCTGTGGCGACTTCTCCTTAGAATAGTCGTTTAGGTAGTCGCTCGTCGTCCATCCTCACTAGGTGATATACTAAACACAACTTACGTTAAACCACATGTTTCTTACGATGCCGCAGTCTGGTGCAGCATCATTTTGAAAATTTTACGTCTCGCAAGAGTCATCACGTACTGTATGCACGTTTTCGGGGAAGCGTTTTCCTGTTTCTTCAGTTAACATTGAGATTTTCCGACATGAGTTCAACAAGCTGTCGCTTCTGCACTTTACAATATAAAGCAAATATGCTTTATTGGGTTGAAATTCACCTCACACATCAGCCTGGTCAGTCACTTGTGAATCCATCTTACAGAGACTGGCGAACAACAGAGACTGGCACCAACACAGCATAGATCGCCGACTGCACTGCCCTTAGTGCCCTCGCGCATTCACTCACCGCATGGACCTATTCGGTCACATGCCCACCCATAACAGCCGAATTAACCATAATGTCGAGAGCACCACTACCCCACGCACACCCTCCGTTACTGTCAATCCCACCTCCACTACAATCGCCACCACCTCTACCACGGGTGACAAGTCTCTCGTCCCTCCGACTGCTCCTGCTTACACTGTGTCTGCAACTTCACATCATGCATCGGTATGGTCTGTCACCTGCGAATCCATCGCACGCAGACTGGCGAGCCAGTGCTTGTGGCTCCAAAATACAGTCGCCGCGCCCGTCTCTACCGCCTTCGCTCCTCCCGTACCTTCACACGCTGCATGGACCTTCTCGGACACATGCGTCTCCACGATAGCCTACGTTAAACCATCGTAGGCTAGACCAAATCAACGCACACTACCTCCATCAACACACACATCACCCCTCACCATCGTCGCCTATGTACCTCAACGCAAGCGGATGAATTTGAGACTCGCGTTTTTCCAGAGGCCGTGGCTTGGAAGGCTGGCAACTGACGCTATAAACCAGATCATGCCGTCGGCCCAGTGTGGGTGTTGTGTGTTGAATGGTTGACCAACAGACTGGGGGTCAGACAGCAATGGCTCCTCCTTCCACCCCGGTTTCGGTAATTCTGGTGTAAGTGTCAAAGGCGCCAGATTGTGCTGTGGCGCATAAAGACGGGTTCACCAGCCCTGTCAGCCACTACGCCCACTCCCGTATCAGACAACTTACCGGCTCGGACAGTGGTCTGATTGTGGGGGTGGGGGAGAGAGTGAGGTCGACGGGTCAGCGCATTGTCCTCACTATAAACAATCTAACGCGCTTGAAACTATCACGGTGCGCTAAAAGCCGTGGCTTGGAAGGTTGCCAACCGAAGGGATAAATCACATCGCGTGGTATGCCCAGTGTGCGTGCTCGTGCGCAATGGAGGACTGGTGGATTGAGAGTCAGGCTGCAATGGCTCCTTCTTAATATAGCCTTTATGACACTCCCACTCAACTGGGATCCGAGCCGCCCTCCATTGTGTTGTAGTGTTCTTGTTCGTGTTGGGCCACAGTGCGTGGGCCTGCGCCCCCTCCCATCTCCGGGCTTCTTGACTCTGTCTTGATGCCAGGCCCAGGTGGGGGATTGGGCGAGGCAGATGCAATGTAAGTCTGCTCTCACTGTAATGCAGCGTAAGTCACCGTCCCTACACCACCGCTGCTGTACAACCTTCGGAGGACATCGTTGAAATCGACAGTCGAACTGTCGTGATGAGGGCATGTGAATACGTTCGAGGGTCGCAGACTCACAATGGAAGCCCAGGGTAAGGCCATTACAGGCCTATCGAGTTGGTAGCTACGAGCTTGCAGTCCGGTTGAGAATCAGTAAAACTTTCCTGTCTCCCCATGCCAAGGAAATGCGTTTTATTTAGGTCATGGTGCAAGTCGTTCCTAAAATAATCTATCACTCTTCCAAAAATTGCTACAAGCATGTAAGAATTGATACCTAAATCACTTCTCCCACCAGCGTTTTTTTTCCTACGCTCGTAAGGGTTAATTGGAAAAAAAAAAAGTACAGCGCAGTCAGTGTTTAATTCTGGCGCATTTATCATTCGAACTTTCAACGTGCGGAGAATACCACCCCTGCAAAACATGATTTCGATCACTTCTGCTGTGTATATTCACTTCGTGATCTCCATAAAAAGACATGTAACGCATTGTCAACGCAGCAAGCTTAGAAGGACTGACAGTATTGCTGCTCAGTACACGCGGATCGCATCGGATCCGTAGTAACTGTTGAAGGATTTAGATGAGCCCGTCTCATCTGGCAACAACCGTTGACCAGCCTTGCGCAGGCTTTTTAATTTGTGATTCAATAATAGGGTGTTTACGCACCTTTGACACACTACTGGACACTGACTCTTGTCATCGCTGAATACTAAGTGCATGTACAATCTTGAGCCAGTTTTGCCTTTGTTGTTTTTTATTCCAAAACATGCTGTTGTGATGCGTCCAATCTACCTCAAAGCATACAGTTTTACTTCACCCCACCTGATGCCCTAAATCGCTTTTCATAACCATATGTTTTACTCGACTGTACGAAGGGAGCGAGCATTGCGCGCTGCAGGCTCAAATGAGGACAAAAGGTATTCAGACTGTGTTCTACTTCTGTCGACAAAAGTGTATGGAATCTAATTGGTGAACTCCTAGCACTTGATTTACGTGAGCTATTTCATGGTTTGCGGACGGTTTCTTAAAACTGTTATGTTTTTATTAACTGAAAATCTATGACCGATTTCCTGAAATGTTAACTGAAATTCTGAAATACGTTTTCGATTAGGGACAATTACTCAAGTGTTGTTGTAACAATGATCGTAGTGCGGCGTAGACCCAAGATATTTCTGGCATGCCAGGTTTTCGGCATTTAAAGGCACGCCTATGACCGCCTGTGAAAATTGCGTTTGGTAAAAATTAATACTTGAGTAGAAGGATTTTTTCTTTTGATTTTGATGCCCTTATAAATTCAAATATATTTACAAAATACATACGTGACAATATTTTAGTATTCATTGATTGGCAAATTACGTTTTCTTCGCATTTTACTACAAAAAAGGTTATATTTTGGGTTTAACAAGGTTGTAATTACGAGTTTCTGAAGATCGTAAAATTTCCATTTAAATTGTATCGTTTCTGTACGCTTATTAGCGCCCCTTAGAAAGTATACAATATATTCCACGTCCACTGTTTGTTTCTATGAACGCTATATGGTACCTTCTGAATTGTCTAGGGGAATGTACTAATGCAAACGACGGTGTGAAATAGGAAACCAAACTACCCTACTTTAACTAAATACGTAGTCATTAATGTATAGAGAACGCGGGTGATTTCCGAAAGCAATCTTTACCATTTTTAAATTGAACGTGTATGATAAATAGATAGAAAACCCTGAAAGCCAATGCAATGGCAAATCTAGTTCAACATTATTCAAGAATTAACAAACTCTTGAAACCGAAGGATACCCTATCCTCCACTTATAAATTTTTAAGATGTGATCGACTGCTAAATGAGCACAATAAAGTCTATTTGTTGTTTTTCTATCAAATATACTTAAATTTACCAGGACATCTAAAAACACATCTACTTGGGTCACACGCGGTCGGGTCTCCGTACAGTGCAACACATTTTCTTTCAGAAAGGATGCTCCAACCTCACGTTTATCAGAGTGCAGTAAAGGTCACATAGTGAAGGAATCATTGAGCCTGGTTGTCAGATCTTGAGCCATTCATCCCTCGTACATCTACTGTATTGATTGCAATGACAGAGTTATCCACGCAGTAGACAATCTTCGGATTCACGATTTCGAACACCTCGTGATAATTTCGAAACGCGTCAAATTTCTCCTAGTAGTTCTTCCTAATTGAAAACGCAGTTAAATTTTTTGATTAACATACCATTCCATCCGCCACCGAGTGTACAAATATTTCGTGCAAGATCCAGTAAATTTAAAAGGTGGAAGAGTTGGCCCACGAGGCAGAATCATTCAACTGAATCCCCGAATTCCGATCGGGTACGTTGCCCACTGACCTGCCAGGAAGTACCTGTGGCTTTTAAAGTTTCCAATTTCCCCTGCTTAGCAGAGCACGCGCCCGGAATAAATTGTTTTGGGTTTTTTGACCCCTATTCGGGGGCGAAGGGTTTGGCCGTTTGTTAATTATAGAGGATTTTGGCAGATTTGAATAATTCGTTTAACCCACTTGTGAAAAACTCGGCGGCCTCGGTGGGATTCAAACCGGTGCCAGCAAGGGGAAGGCTTTAGTACTTAACCCAAATATGATTTAACTCACGAATCCCGGTGGGGGCCACGTAGCTCAGTTGGATAGAGAGTTGGCTCTACTATAGTCTTACCATTTCTGTCGTGGTTTCGAGTCTCACCGAGACCGCCGACTTTTTCACAAGTGGGTCAAACGAGTTTGTTAATTCTTTCTATCCCGCTGTCCAAAGCATCCAGAAGGCATTTCCTTATCAAAGGTGCATAAAAAAACAAGCACATTCTATCCTCGCACCAAACGTATGGGGAAAATAACCAACAGGTTATTTTAAATAAGCGGCTAATCGATCGCCGTGGTTGACATGCCTTATGTAGACCGGGCTAAATTATCCGTGGTGAACTGTAAACGGCTTCATCGCACCGCTCACCTCTACCTAAGACGAAAAGACATTGGTGGAGGAAAGAGAGAGATAAAGGGAGAAAATAGATGCACCATGTCAGACTTCCAGCGCTTAGTCACCCACGTCCATAGGAGCTTCTACGGGGAAGACCAAACAACTCAGGATCACGCACGTGCCAACGAGATACGCCCAGCTGACTACGCTCTACTGGGCGGTGTTAGCCACACAAGTATAGTTCCAGCCTACACTCGCGATTATTTTGACAAAGAGACGCAATGGACCGATCGCCATTATCGACGCCAACTGCTGCCTAAACACTTGGGACGTTACGCACTTGACTGTCCCAGTAGGGCGTTCGAGGATCACTCAACGGAACTCTATGTCCGTCAGAGGGAACACGCCTCCATGCTGGGCCGCCTGTTGGCCGAGCGCGCCATCGGCGGAACCAAAGCGGAGCAGCATGCCAAACAGAAATTCCAGCCTGACGAAGAGTTAATTTGTAAGGAGGTAAAGGACGATTCCACGACACCACCGCACCCTCCACCAGTGGGTTACGCCAGAGCGGTAAAGCTAGTTTCCGACGGCTGTAATGATGTTTGTCGCCTACAAAAATATCAAAAACTGCAGGCTGTTCATGAGTTGAGTGGAAGACTGTTCTTTTAGGGTCATGGGTTGTGTTGAGAACGGTTCAGTGTGTGCATGCAAGAGCAGACGAGGGCCCACACTTTTCGCTGCATCTTATCTTGACGACAACATCCCCCTCCATCCGACCTTCATAGGAGGGTTCACAGACTCGCCCTTATTTTAATTCACTTCAACTTGCTGATATTACTTACTTTTTGCATACTTTGTTCCACCCTGAATCAAGTTGCAATTTGTTCACCCTTATCAGTGACCTGATCTTCAGTACGTTTCTCTTTTCCGTTTCCCCTCTGACGATGAAAACGTTTCTTCAATTTACTACATGCGCATATTTTCCGTCCATTGTTTTTTTTTTTGGTTCTCACTTGTACCAACTAGAGTGCGCTGCTCGTCTGGGCTCCACCAAAAATAACTCAGCAGATGAAGTGGAACAGAAACGTTCGCTATTTTATGTTTCGTGTCCGGAAACAGATTGGTCAGGCTGCTTAAAAGAGTTTCAAAAAGATACCCCTCCAAAAGAATCGTAGCGCACCGCCATAGCCTAGAAATTAAAATGCCAGGTAAGATAAGTATGCTACCCCCAGTGATATAGGCTCAGTTTGGAAAATTGAGATGCCAGAGAAGCTTCGCTGAAATGATTGGACGTGCGTTCCGGTGACAGGGAAAGGTCAGGCCGATAGTAGCGAAGAGACGCGTTCCAGGAATCAGTCGCGAAAGCGGAGACACGATTGCTCAAAAACGAGCCTGACGTTTTTGATCTTCCCTCGAATCCACCATCAGATACAAGGTCCGATAAGGCGGGTCATGTGACCCAATAGCCTATACGGATGACGAAATTCTGGCAGCTGATAACTCAATTCCGCACCATTATCATCGCCCAACGCGTCATCTGCGATGAGCACGGAAGACGATAATTGTGAGGGACACACAGGCGTACAGCAACTGCATGCTGCAACACCTGTCCAATCAAAAATTATCGCATCGTGCGCAACTATCTGTCATGCATTCGAGAGCTGCCAACTGTGATAGGCATGCAGTGGCAGAGCAGGTGCATTCTATAAATACCGCAACATCTGCACAGTTCACAACCCTTATCTGAGTTTTCCTCTGATGGTGCCTTCGAGTGTGAAACCCAAACGTCATCTAATAAAGCTCTTGTTTCAGCGATCGTGCTCGCTTCTTCGCAAAGGTTATTCTCATAAGTATATAGAACTCCAAGCTGGCCATTGCATTGAACAGCATACGCCTCTGACGAAAGTGGTGAGGCTGTTTTTTGATCACTCTGGTACGTTACTTGGCGACCAGGTCGTGTGTGACACGTAAATGGACCGTTTCTGTTCCATCAGTTCCTGCGCCCAATCCCACTGCACTGTGATCAACAGCCTCGTACAGTCGACTGGTGAACGGGAGATAAAATGAAGTGGACATTGGGAAAACCCTCTATATGGAACTTCAGCGCATTCCTAACCACAAGAAATTCGACGTACTTTGCAATTATCACGATGCGTTAAAAATCATGGATTGCAAGGCAGCAAACTGAGTGGATAACTTCGTCACCGTGGTCATTACAGTATGTGTATGTAGGGTGAATGGCTGGAGAACTCCTTGGCTCCTTCTCCATGTGGCTCCTCTGCTGCATGTGTGATCTGAGCTTGAGACGACCACGGTGCGCTAAGCTCCGTAGCTTGGGAGGTTGTCAACTGACAGTTACACTCTGACCTCGCAGTCACTTCAATTTAGGTTTTTCGGAGTCGCTGACTGGTGGTCTGAGGGTCAGGCTCCGATGGCTCCCCTCTTAACGTGACCTCTACCACTCGCACACACATGAGATGCGGGCCGCTCAACCCCTTCTTGTGTGAACTCCTAGTGCTTGTGTTTGGGGGACAGGTCATGTAAGTAGTATGCGTAGATGAGGTCATCAGCAGCTGCACCTACTCCCGCATCAGACAACTGACCGGCTCGGAGGGTGGTCTGATTGTGGGGTGTGAGAGAGGGTGAGGTCAATGACTCAGTGCATTTTTTCCTCACTATAAACAATCTGACGCGCTTGAAACTATCACGGTGCGCTAAAAGCTGTGACTTGGAAGGTTGCCAACTGACGATATGACTCGGACCGCGTGGTCAGCCAAATGTGTGTTTTGTATGGAGTGGCTGACTGGCGGACTGAGAGTCAGGCTGCAATAACTCCTTCTTAATGTGGCTTTTATGGCACTCCACTTCGTGGGATCCGAGCCAGATGCGGTGGCATGCTCAGGGCGACTCCGGCAGCGCCAACCATCAACGCCCTCCTTCCTCCAATCTTCTTGACTGTCATGACACTGAGCTCAGTTAGGGGAATGGGAGCTGCAGCGCAAGTCTGCTATAATTTAAAACTAATCCATGCGTAAGTCAACGTCCCTGCACCACCATACTGTGGAGCATGGGTGGAACTCGTCGAAATCGCCAGTGAAACTGTCGGCTGAAGAACTGACATTCAGACTCAATCACTCCTTTGGTATGTGACCTCTATGACACTGCCACTAACGCGGGCTCAGAGCACCCATGCTTCTGTGAAAATCTGGTACAGTTTACGGAATCCAGACCGCATATGGTCCGCGCAGACGGGTTTTTCAGCCCCATCAGCTACTGCGCCGGAGCCTTCTCCCGATCGTCTTGACATTGGGTCATTGGAGGTGAGGGAGAAGGGAGGGTGGTATCTACTGCGTAAGTCGGCCTCACTATAAACTAATTCTCGCGCAAATCACTGTCCTTATTTACGAAGTCGTGGGACACACGGTGGGCGTCATCGCTTGTGACACTCAAACCCTAAAAAATTATCGATTGGCCCTGAACGCATATCAGTAACTCCACCCCTACTTGACATTTGGTTATTGCCAGAGCACCTGTAAGCCCGTAAACAGGGTCCACCGTCTACAAAACGCCACGATTATCCGTCTAGTTATGGTTTGCGAGTTTGCAGTTGCAAAGGAGCGAGCTACCACAGTTCCGTTAGGGCAGAATTAAAAGTGTGAAAGGGAAAACGGAAACCCTAAGATCATACAATTTACTACATAATGATTGTAGGCCATGGAAACTGAGAGTGGTGTTTGCGTATGCCGCCGACCCCTAGGAGACAGAGTTAAACTTAACGTACAGCGGGCGTCACACATCTAGCCGAAGATCGCCCGATTCTGCCACAAAAGCCTCCCCTGCGACAAAGCACCCTCATCTAATCTCGGAAACGCTGACCGGCGGTCACCTGACCGACTTCAGCTCGGACACACGTCGTGCCGAGGTGCCAGACTATCTTGCCAATATCTGCTCACTAACTGGACTATACACGTTAGTAGGAGCCGGGGGTTGCTGATAGCGACCATCACGTTTCCCAAAACGTGCATCCAGGCCCTCACGACTACAAATGTGCCACTTGAACAGGCCACTCCTCGGCCAATGCAGCATAGGCTACCAGACACACCACCCCTGGGATAACGTAAAACGCAGACCGATTTGGCAACACCTGAACTTACTTCACAAGCCTAGTAAAGCAGCTGAAACCACACAGAGGCTTCCTAGTGTTCAAATTATACTGCAGTCGGTATAAATTACGCTCGAACATTGTAAAGACTATAACAAACCTTACGATAGTGGACTACATGAATAATGATGTGAAAGCTTCGGAACTTTTTCATAACGATCAACTTCCAAACCGTAGGATTACAACGAAGGGATTTTGCAGAGGTGCCCAAAATTACGAACACGCGCTATTTATTCAGAGGCTTTCCCGAGAGCAATTTCAGTGAATTAGAGGACTATAAATCGAAAGAAATGTTACCACTAAGGAATTGACCTGTGATTACGTGCCTTCGAATGAGTTTTGCAGCCTCAACTGTGCAGCCTTTATTCTCTGAGAGCGTTGGATAATTTTTTTTCCTTTGTTTGAGTAGTCCCGGCGAACACCAAAGGTATGAACTCCCTAAATAGTCCCATCCGCACCGTTCAACTGTAGAGCTGACCGGTTGAGTCGCAAGTAACTGATGATTTGTAGGTTAAACGTGACAAGGGCCACTATCCCAGACAAACAGTGGCCAATTGCACGAGAAGTAACTTAACTGAGGACCTACGCAGCATTGACTTTTTCTTCAACACCCAACATGACGCAGAAACTTTAACATTGAACATGACTTGGGGCTGAGACTTTCAGGAGAGAAATGGCGGTAGGATTTCGTAAAGAAACCTGTGTACTGGTCCCAACACAATTTTGGTCATTTTCAGTTATCTGGAAATTACTCTGTGCAAATTTTGGAATTCAGCATCACGAAAAGGCTGAGCTTAATAACGTGCTTAAGGGATAGGTTAAGGTTAGAGTTGAGTTAAAGGATAAGACTTGGCAGAGTTAGAGTTCAGGTTAGTGTTAGGGTTAAGTTTACAGACTGCCGACCGCGTTACCCAACCCAACCTTCTTTAAGCAGCAAGCTTGGACTTCCTGTTTTCCGCCTTTTGCATACCTCTAATTTGCATATCCCATATTGTGCGTGTGTTCCAGCACCTCATTGGAGTAATAAAACAAGCTTAGGCTATAAATGCGAGTACTCGCAATGCCTTCTACGGACTCTGTTAATTACCCCGCTCATCTTCCCTTTCCGTTTTACAGGAGGCGTGTGCTCTATGTTCTCATTGGACTAACATATTACATTCTTCACGGCAAAAATAAATGCTCAATGGATTTTATGCCGAAAGTCTTGCCTCTGGTTTGCGCAGAGTACAATGTCAGTCAGATAACACCACACATTTGGTGCATTTGGTTGGACAATGAAATCCTACTAAGGTGTACTTGGAGGAGGGCTGTCCGAATGGAATACCAGAAAGTAAACAGGTCCCACAATCTGAGCAGATGAGAGGAATGAAATCCTTACCACGTACTGCCTTTACAACAGTATAAATACATTGAGAGGAACAAAGAGACAAAGGAGCTGATTAGGGATATTCTTCTGCACTAATTTTCAGCAGGTAGTGGCTCTGAAACACTACCGCCTGTAACACGGTGTGCCCTACTCATTTCTTAGTCTGGATCGAATCCGAAGCGGTCTGGTCCAGGTGGTCAAAGAATTCTGGCAGGAGGTACTGTGCCTCATACTTTTCTACGTAGAAAGTGAAGATACGCCGGGTAATCATGACATTAATGAATTTGTTGCCCTCCTTGTATGGCGCAGTAGCGCGAAGCTGACTGAGATGCACTTGGAAAGTCGCCACGCGGGGAAATAGACCAAAGTAGCCGTAGGTGCTCACGCGGAGGAGAGGATCGTTCGTCTGCCTAGCGTTGGTCACTGCAGAGGTCTCTGTGTTTCTCGAGACCAAACCGATGTGGCGCACGACTCGCCGCGGAATAACACAACCCATGAAGCATGTGAAGACACCTAGGGTGGAGAGATTTGGGGGTTTTGTTAATCGGCATGCACAGGAGCAAACAAATTTTCTTGAACCTTTAGGATTAAAATAAAGTGATTTTTAACTTGCGCCAAAAAAAACTGCAAAAGGGATATCTCAAGGTGCCTTTTAAGATGTCAGTGGTCTTCAGTCGAAATAAAATACAGCTCACAAATAAGAGGTTAAAATGCCTGTATAAAATAAGCGTGATATCCGGGCGCACGTCGATATTATGAGCGTAAAACCGAATTGCGATGCTGACATGACCTAGAATGAGGCCCAAAATGGGGAGTAGCTCCACCCACGCATGCCAGACATTCCTCCCTCCACATGAACTCCACCTCCGTCTGATTCAGAGGTATCTGAATGACAACTCAGTGAGGACCAGATGCCCTAGTGAACAACTACGTCGGTAAGAGATCCTACAGTATAAAACTCAAAAAGGACTCTGCTGGGGTGAGATCGAGAACCTCTTATTGAAATAAAGTTAAGGTCATCCGACAGTGCGCCTCAAAGATAGTTTTCCTCCTATTAAAACGGATTTAATCCGGATAAGCAGTCCCCAAAAAGCTAAAATTACGTTGCGCAGGTTAAGAAGTAGATTCTTTCGATGCTTCTAAGTGAGAAAATTGACTGCATATAAATTACTTTTTTTACCACAACTGCAAAAAGACGTATTTTCGGCAGCTTTTCGGACCTCTTGTCGCAAGCCAAGTGGCTTGAACAGACAGCATGAAGAACGTGAACTATAGTCGAAGTCTGGGCCAAAAGTCAGTTTATTATTAGTCCTCACCACTTGCCTTCATTTTGGCTCCTACAATGGAACACGCGGTAGATGTATTGAACCAACACAGGGGCTCGATACGAGTTATCAGGGTTGCACAGCTCTAATAAATGCTTTATATGGGAGTTTGGTGGCACGCCAAGACACGGGCTCACGCCACGCCAGTTACTTATGCCAATCCCCGCATCGAATGACTGACTGGCTCGGATAGTCCACTGATGTCTGGAAGAAGGAGGTGGAGGAGGAGGAGGAGGAGGATAGTTTGGTCAACTCCAGGGACTGTGTTTCCACGGCACTCGGAGCGTATTCCTAGTTATAAACACTCTGACGAACTCAAATCTATCCTGGTGCGCAAAAGCCTTGGCCTGTGAGGCAGTAAACTGACAGGACAATGCGGAGAGTCAGGCTGCAACGGCTTCTTTTTCATGCGGTTTATAGGGCACGCTCACTCAGTTAGGATGCGGGCCGCCCTTTTGTTTTTTTCAGTAAAATCCTGGTCCATTGTGCGCGGAATAGGCATGTATGACACGCGTAGACGGGCTGTTTAGCTTTTTTGGCTACAATGACTGATACCCATTCGGGTCTTCCCGATGTTGACTTGACATCGCGTATAAGAGTGTGAGGGAAAATAGGGTGCATTAGATGTAGCGCAAGTCTTCTATCCCTCCCTATGCCCACCATGCTGTAGGCACAGCTTGGATATCGTCGGTAACGACGATCAAACTGTTTCTCTGTGTGTGACACACGCTGGATGGAGACCCACGTCAAGTCGACCAATGCGATCTGTTTCCCTTCTTGACAACTTGGCTCGGTCAGGTAACGGATGCAAAGTTAAATCACCTAGGACTCAGCGTTTTGTTTCCATATACTAGCGACGAAACACACTTTCAAACCATCAGGAGGCCTGGATCATTTGCAACTTATGGGGCAACTGAGTTCTATCTAAGGGTTGATGTTCAGGCTGCAGCGGTCGCCTCTCAAATTTGACCTCTATGTCAATGACTTGTGCGAAACGCGAGACTCCATCAAGTCTGAAACGCGTAAATCGAGGAGAGAGGCCTTACCTGACATGGCTAAACAGGCTGGTTAGGTTTGTTAGTCACTGCGGTTGACTTAAACCTCTCTTGCCACCCGAACATGATCAGCGTGTAAGTGGTAAGGTGAGGTAGATACAGTTTATGTCTATTCCACAATAAAGAAATCCACGCTTAAACCACCTTGGCGTCCACCTCGCGAAGGAGTGATGGACCTCGTCGTCTATGCCAGTCTAACCAGCACTTGTCCTCCTTTTTAACAGCCAGCTGAAGAACGGAACCGCTTGGCTCCAGAATTCACAGCATCAAGAATGCTCTCCAAGTAGCCTATGGATGAGTCGAGTAGAGTCGGTGTGGGGAACCTTACTCGAATTTAGGGGGGACGCAGTGAAACGTAAGGCAGCATTGTCGGGCAAGCCCCTTCGGACGATCGGCAACCTTCGATTATTGGCAATACTACTATGGATCCACCAAATGACCGTCCCCGAGGAAACTACCGCTGCATGTGGCATGGCCACTTGTTTGTTGGAGTGTCAGCTCTTAGTTGACAGCACCTCCAGTCATCAGAGAAATTAAAATATTTGTCAAGTAGCCTACGGGTGCGTTGGCAGACAAAGCTCTACCCTGTAACGTCTTCTTTAGACAACGATGTTTGTGTATACGGTCAGAGAACACGGATTAGAATAGGACTTCTAGAGGTTGTCTGGTAGTTACAGCGGACCAAAAAGCCCCGATGAGAAAAACTATCAAGTTAAACGTAACAGATCTTTCGATCTTACTGTAAAATCTAGACCGTTCTCATAAGTTGGAGGTGGTTTGATTAATTGACTTCCTACGCTTCAGAGATAACAGATAGAGTCAACACCTGGCGTTGGAGGACAGTAGTAAACCACATTTCATCAGGTTTTCCCAAGAAAATGAAGGGCATAACATAAAAGGTGTGGGTTATTATACCGACGTCCGTAAAATGCCTTACACCGCCACCTTCTAGAGAAGGAACCATCTGGTACTTTGCGGATCACTGGGGAGAAAATCAAACCCGGAGACCGGAATCCTTTTGAAGCACCACACAAGGTCTGCTTTACTAAAATACGACCCACACGAAAAATAAGAAGGCGAGGTACGATGCACCAAGGTCACACCGCACCGCAAATATGAGTGAAACTCACACATGAAACCGGTGAGCAAGGGGAGTAGGCTTCCCGTGGTTATCTTGATGCTCTTTTTGTCCTCGCTGATGCCTAAGGAGGCCCTGAAGCTGGAGGAGACGTCCTTCACAGTGGAAAGGAGGGACTGCGCCAAAGGCTTGTCATCTTTACTGTTCTTTTTCTCATTCTCATTCGCTGAGTTTTCAGCGCTTAGCGTGACGATGACAGCAGATGCCCGGGTGTTCGCATTGGCAACCGCACTGTCAGCAGTAGCAGCCTCTTCCGGTTTCGCCGCAACATCCTCCTGCCTTTTGGGTGAACAGAGGAAAAGTTTTTTCAGAGCCGAAGGGCTCCAGGACTCGAGACGTTGGGCGATCCTTCGATTGAACCAATCTACGTCCGCAACCAGGGTTTTCCAATTGACCTCAGACTTGCGCATCACATAGGTCGTAAAGACGCTCCATGCGGAAGCCTGGAATATACAGAAGATCCCAATCGATCGGTAGAAACGTCGCCGGTCGGCGGCAATGTATACGGCTGTCGGATCAAGTGCAGAGGTCGGAAAAGGGGGTGGCACTTGTGTCCGACGGAAGGCTGGTCGGTAAGGCGATCGAGCAAGTAGGTGGAGAACACCCTTACGTAGCATAGTCGGTAGGCTGTGGAGTTTATAAAAAGACAAGTAAGGATCGGTGAGATATCATCTGGTGGGGAAAATGTCACCTCAAGCGCACAGAGATTTCTTGGACAAGGCCAAATAATTTGAGTGTAACGATTACTTATATAACCCCCTAAATGGGACAGGGGGATTGAAACGCCCTGCCCTAGTAATAAAGATGGCCCTGCGTATAAGTAATTATTACGAATGTAATAATGCAGCTGGACAATTAAAACCAAGCCAGCGACTGGATTCATGATAAAGTGCGGTATGGACTAGGGGATGACCGAATCAAATTTGCATAAAGAATAAGAAATCAGCCGTGAAAATATGCGGCTACTATCCTGCCCATCCCTGCCCTGAGGAAGAGCAACAGTTTACATCGAAACTTATTAATCATTGAGTGAAGCGCGCAATTATGCTTTTAAGTTAAAAAAATCCTATTTCTTATATTTAGCTTGCAGTAACGCGTCTTCGTTCAATTTGGCACCAGAAGGGCCTATTGTGGTTTCATGGAAGCTCGCAAGTGTGGGAATGTTTGAGGCTACTGAACGATTGTTTCCGTACAGGTTTATAAAGTCGGCATGGAAAGTGTGTGAAATGATTCATATATATTGAAATATTTAGAAAAGCCAAAAGACACTTAAACAGGAGCAGAAAATACATCTTAGTTACAGAGAACAAATGACATATAGTTTGAAAACTGAACGCAAAACTGAGGATGTAGGTTGCAAAGTATTCACAGGTTAGCTGAAAATTTTAAACTTGAAGTTTCTGTTCCGAACTAATACCTTCAAAAAATCAGCTTCTCAATATCAAGCACAGGAGATATAAATTTTGTGCATCCCTTCTACTAAGTATGGTGAAACTCGATGAAAACTCTCACATTTCTTCAGTAGGGGTCATTCGCGTGCATGATTTATGCAGTAAGCTTTTCATATTCCCTAAAAATTACCTGAGACAATGTGTACTGAAAAAAATGTGTAGGTTTTTCCACCACGGTCGACAATGAAGTTTGTGATTAGACTCAGAGAAAGAATGTTCTGGAGGCCGGGAGACGGGTACTGGTTCTTGCGAAGCATCATGAGCACATAACCCTAGCGTCTCTCCACAGAAATAACAGTTAAAAGTGAATGAGGATTCGTCTGGTTCCGGGGATTCGGCCCTTCGGTTAGTTGCATCTACGTGTGCGATAGCACGAATGGTCCCTACCTCCGGACCGACATAGGTCGCGCATAATTGCATCTGATTGTGCGACGCTCAGGCTCACTCGCAAGTGCTGGTGCGCTTACCGGTCGTAGTCGTAAGGCTAAGCACAGTTTCGCAGAGCCAAAATACACCCAGTGGTACTCCAACGCTGATGGGTTCTAAATTCTCCACTGCATATAGCTAAGAAGTCGAAGAGGTATAGGGATAATTGACAGCAACATTCTGCTTCAACAGTCCAGTCAATGGACCTTACCCTAAGTAAATCCCCCTTCTTGCTGAAATGGTAATCTCAAGAGTTAATTGCATGAGTAAGTGTTGCCCTTCTTTTACGGTTTTATCAGTAAGAGCCATACACCTGCAGCCACCACCTAGGACCAATTATTTATTAAATAGCTAAGTTTCAACAAACTGCGCCGGAAGTGAGACGTACCCTTAGGTCAAGAGATGGGCAGAAGGTAACTACTGAAATTTTCTTTCAGAATCCATTTCAGTTAAGATGTCCACCAAGTCTTTGCGCATCAAGACGGAGTAACCGAAAAACCTCGTCAACCCAAGTCAGTCAAGAAACGAGTAGTTTCTTCGGAACTTTTTAAATTCCCTCTGAAATTAACGCACGAACTCAGAGCGAATCCTTTGGGAAAAAATCTTTGCAGACTCAGCCCGAGAGATTATATGAATATTTGAGCCACCTTCCGGCGGGCTTTTGAAATCGAGCCGCCATTTTTTTGCTAATCTCCATTCGCATGTAAATGTTCTTATATGTAAATCTGTTGACTTATTTCGCCATTATAAACCCATTATTAACCCTCTTTGTTAACTCGAATCACAACAATGAGATCATCAGCGCACGACACTGGCACCGTTTTGAAGGCAGTCCAATTTGATCTGCATTTTGCGAGTCATTCAAGGACGGTTCTTCATGATGTCGATGATTGCAGTCTTCGACCATTCATTTGGGTCCGATCTTATCCACGGTGAACGGAGGACTTTTTTGCTGAAAATTTGGAATTACGCTTTCAAAATAACTCATACCTCTCTCTCTCTCAAAAATACTGCGGATCGGCCGCGGTATATTACCAAGCTGCCAAAAGGCAGTCAGTAGCATACAAATAGTGAGCGACTTACGATACTGACATCATAGATACTAGCTTAAGTCCATAACGATGTATTTTGTTGAGTTTGTGCCACTGTGTGACGCAGCTACGATTCGGTTCAGCGATTTATGTACCTTCTGCTATAAGAACCCCGGTGTCACAGCAGGATCTTGCTGCGACATAAGACCGTCGAGACACCCGCGTCTGGGCTTTTTAGCTAGTACCTCCTAGTACTAGGTAGTACCATTATGGTAAATCATTAAGTACTTGCATACTAATGGCCGCCTGTTAGTGGCTTGCAAATCATACACCAGTATTACGCAATAAATGATGTATTCCAACTAAAAGATGGCTAAAAATCTACGGATTTTCTTCAACATGGCGTTTAAACTTGCAAGAAAATTAAAACTGGAGTTCATATGTCAGAGGACACCTAGGGAAAGCCGAACCGCTTACAGGTCTGTCACACAAGATCGACAAGAAACGCGTGTCGGTGCTTTTAGCTAGAAACTGCGATGTCAGTATGGTAACTCATTTGATTTTTGTTGGCCTTACTACATACTGAGGTTTTCTTTCGGTATGATAGCTGCCAACTCAATCCTGTTCCAAAAAGGTTTAAACTGTTATTCGCTGGCCAAATGAAAATCTACTGGTAATGAGGCCAAATACGCCCTTTTATTAGCCTGTTTTCCAACCACGGCGTCGCCTCAATATGGTTCATTATTATAGGCCGAAATCATAAGATCAGTAGTAATGCTTCTCACTCGGGACCTTCCCCGAGCCGGCAACAACCGTTGGTAAACAGTGTATCTTCTCCGTAGCCAGGTTTGCCGCTTATAAAATGTACATACGCTAGAAATAGCTATCCTAGCCTCCGGAGACGCAGCATATTTTCTCCTGGGATGGGTAATTTAGTAATTTCAGTATTTGCGAATAGAAAGCAATCAGGTTACACACTGATGGAATAAACGCTGACACCTCATTCCTCGCAACATATATCCTGCTTAAGTCCTGTGGTCCTCGCACTCCCAGCCTCCGCAATAGGACCTGCAGTCACAAAACATACTCAAGTGGTCATGCGATAAGCCCGGTTGCAGCCTGAGCCATTGTTTTACAGCCGGCAGTTCGATAACTTATATCGCTACTGTTCAACAAAATCCTACTCAAGTGTAGGCTGTGTGACCAGGTGATGTAAGGTTGCATGCAGACCCACGCCATGAAATCTGGGATCCGGGCTGCTGTCCCCGCCCCCTCACCTTTTTGTGCAAAATCCTGGCCAGCTGTAGGATGAACCCAAGTGGCATGATAGAGGGTAGCGGCACGCAGGCCCACACAGTGAGAGGTGGGATCCGTGCCATCCTCTTGTTCTTGTGGACCAGGGTGGGTGGTGGTACGCTGAGGTGCGCAGATTTTCACTGTGCCAGCCGCATGCACCTCTCTCCCACGTCCAGTCTTCTTAACTCCGTTATGACAGTGGGTTCATGTGGAAGAGGATGTGCGATAAATGCCAAGCAAGTCTACTATCACTGTAATCTAATCCATGCGCAAGTTAGCGTACTTGCTTCCAGCCTGCCGTGAAGCACGCTGACATCCTCGAAATCGACGGTCAATGCTAAGAGTGGTCAAAACTATGAGGATAATACGGCTGTTTGCGCCATATACTGGGAGTTCTTTCGGGCACGTTCAGGCATACTTGTTAATAATTTACCTAGTAATCAGTCCCAGTAAATCTCACCAGCGGGGGTAGCATGCCGTTGCAACCGTCCTTGCGAATGGCAGCACAGGTCGCAACAGAATTCGGCATAGACTACTGCCCCAATAAGTCCTTTCTTGCTGATTTCGCGCATGAACTGTTTGGTCTTGAACGAGCCTTGGCCAGCATCTTCAACACACGACATGTCATCCGTGAAAGGAAGAGATCCTTTACGTGGCCACCCAGCAGGACAAGGGAATAGAAAGGCCCCCTACTACAGGCAGATTTGCGTCAAATTTCAGTGAAATTTGAGTTAGGGTTAGTATTAGGAAAATGCGCAATGTGTTACGGGAGGTGGTGTTCCTACTTCCCTGTCCTGCCGACACAGGGGACACATAATCCGTTTACACTTGGCGGACGCGCAGACCACCGGTCGCAAGTACCTGAAGCTTCCTCTCAAGGCGCAAGAAAGTCGTCTCAGAACAGATGGATAAAGCATTCAACGTCCCGAGAATCCTGAGGGCAGATAATCGGAAACTATCTCCTGGTTACTCGGAAGCAAACCAGAACGTCTGCCCGACTTCCTGATCACTCTGAGCATTATGGGAGCAATCAGTTAATGTGTGATGGTTAATACAGTAGATTTCCCATCTCGAGAATCTCGACCTAATTCTGAAATGCGTTTTCAAAGCGAAGAAATTACCTAGGTAGGGTTTTGAGATTGAAAATCGTGCAGCCTGATCTCAAAATATTTTAGTAACGTCAGGATGTCGGCATTGGAACGAGCTTCTTTGTGATCGCCCACAAAAACTACATTCTGTGAAAACTGGGTAGTTAAGTAGAATGCATTTTCGCATTGATTTTCGATACCCTTGTAACTCCAAAATTCCCGCTCTGGTACTCAGTTGGTAGCAAATTACGTCTTCAAATTTTACACTCGAAGATAAGGCTTCTTCGGCTTTAAAAGTTTCTAACTATGAGATTTTTACAACTGAACTGTTCATTCATAATGACCTATCCATCAATTTATTAGTGTTGCCTATAAATTATAGAACATGAACCAAACCATGTAAAATTTTCTGAAACCTACAGTTCACAGAATTGTGGGTTTTGCCTTAGACTGAATATATACAGCATACCTTTTGGAAACCTTGAATGCAAGTGCAATGGCCGGTAAAACTTACAATTATTCGAAAATTCAGAAAAAAATTAAAACCAGAAGATTCGCTTCATTAATGTAAAAAATTTAAAGAAGATGTGATCTGCTACTAAACCAGTACGAGAAAGAATGTTTTTGTACACATGTATAAGGGCGTCGAAAATCAAGGAGAAATTATATACTACTACTACTACTAAAGTAGCCATTTTTGCAGTATTCTATTGGCGGACGGGCAAAAAGAAGCTTTTGAAAGCCGGCATCCTGATGCAGCTCAAACATTTTTAGATTTTATTGCATTACAATTCTACTCAAGTAATGTGTTCGATTCTAAAACCCCTTTCAGAATTTCAGGAGATAGGAAATCTACTGTAGCTCTCCGATTTCAGGACAAACTTCAGAACAACGGATATGAGAAGAAAACCATCCAATCCGTTGGTGCCCCCATCAGATCCGGTACATACTACGGCGGCCCAAGCAACCACATAGGTTTAGGGTTACGAGGGGACACCACAAGAGTGAGCTGATGTGGCCGGTGGCGTTAATAAGGCATATATGACTATGATACGCATTTTCCTAATTTCCTATGTAGTGATAAAGAGAATCGCGATATAGCTAAAAGAGACGTTGTCTCCTACCTTAACCCGTTACATAGTGGTTGCTAACATACTACGAACGCACCCTCTTATTCGGTCGAAAACCTGGACCCCCTATAACAGTCAATCGTAGATGTTCTTCAGACAATAACAGCACGTACTTCCCACAGCACAGGGATAAACACAGAAAATGCGACCTTGATATTCGCCACCACTGACACTGCCTAAAAGCAGCCCATCCAACCTTCTCTGACGCAGTATTTACCGGATGCGTGCGTCACAGACTGCCTTACACTAAACAGGGGACGTCTCCTTGACGTGCTTGAACTGACTGCCAGCCAGCACTATTATACCAGCAACAGCATCAGTTACGGAGCGAATGAGCAATACGGTAAAAAAAAGAGAATTGCACTCTCTTAAGGCAAGGCAAGAAATCGACTCAACAAGATCCGAAAGGATCAACTTTCGTATATAAATAAATGACATTAACCCTATCTACTCCGCATCGATAAAAAGAACGAGCACGAGGAACTAGAGTCAGTGAGAAGAGGGACAGTATGGAGATAAAAATCGTTCACAATAACAAGCAGCGAAGAAAATCACCGTAAGAAAAGTTGAATCTAAGATTTTGAAGGACGGCGTTGTGAATCAGATGTATATGCGTATATTTTCGTAAAAAATAAATGTACAGATAAGGGGATATAAGGAGATATCTAGAGGTCAACATCGCCATAGTCGACGAGATTCCGCGAACCAGTTTCCTGCGGGGGTGCTTCCGATTTGGCAGTCCTTGAAGGACCTGATGGAACGAAATCAAACGTGAGAATTAAAGAGAGTATGCCCAGAAACCCTACTCGCAAAGATTTATATATGGTCGATAGCGATGTTCGTGGATCTTATTGCGTAGAATAGGACAGGGCACCCAAACGAACGTGAACGTTCCTCAAACATACGGATTGACTCACCATACTGACAGCACAGATACTACTAGAGGCCCCAACACGCGTGTTTAGCTGATATCGTGTGGTTGCATGATGCAGCTGCGAGGGTTTCGGTTCATCAGTGGGTTTCCCAGCAGTCCTCCTGCACTTTCAGTTTGTAAATGTTGCCCTTATTAAATTCCTCAGAAATTAATGTGCAATCTCGGAGAAAATATTAGGAAATAAGCCCTTCTAGGCCCAGTCCGAAATTGGATTTAAATATTTAAGCTGAATTCCATCAGCTACTGTGGAATAACCGCGCAATACACAAAATATGGCAAAAAGCAGAAGTTATTATACACGTACTCAATGAGTCACCACACTTACTCCATAAACATAAGCAAAACGCGTGTCTGAGCTTGTAGCCAGTATCTGGACTGTCACTATGATGAATGATTCGGTAATTGTATAGTACTGTTCCTAAAAGAGGCCGCCGGGTAGACGTTATTCGGTATGCGCGCCCAAACAGAAATGGTAGAGGTGCGGTGGGACGCCTAGTCACAGGCTCCCGTCGCGTCAGCCATCTGCGCCCGATCCCGCCTCCGCTCTTCTGGATCCGTGTCCAGGTAGATGAAGGTACAGAGGGCGGGAGATGCTGTGGGAGTCTACTATCACGATAACCTAATTCACGCACAAGTCACCGTCCCTGAGCAGACCCTGTTGTGGGGCACATGGCAGACATCGTCGGAATCGACGTACTACGTGTTATACTACTTACTGTCTGTCAGTAACTTGTGAATAATACGCGATTATGTCACAGTAACTAATGTATGTCAGTTCCAGTATTCATATTAACCTTCGGATCGAATCTAAAAAGTTTTGTTTTGAAGGATTTACCCCATGTTCGTGCATTAATTTCCGAGAATATTATAAAAGGCAGCGTTTCCCAAACAGTTAGACAAAATAAGAATCGGTGTGTGTTTGTCCTTTGTTAGTGTTCCGTGTAATGGCTTCGTTTAAACGAATAGAGCGAATACAGCTGACAAAACTTATAATAATGCTGACATCACGCCTCCAAAACTTTCCAAAAAATTGGTTTGATCTTAAGTTTCCTTCTAAAGTAAAAGAAAACCTATTGGGAGAATTACACAAACCTGTACAACGGGGAATGTGAAACCTTCCTTTAAATGAAGCATTCACTTAATCTTTCCTCAGCAGAATTCCGATACCAGGGTTCCAACAGGAAACACACGCTGACCGGCTATGATTTCAACAGTAATTTTGTTCATCACGTTTAGTTGGGCTCGATCATGTATACTGCAAAACAGACATAAAATCTTATAGATGAGAAATTCCTCCGTTGGTGTGCGGAACAAAACCCAAACATCGGCCGAAAATTCAACTGCCGCTAACAACAGCACGGGTATTCTCGCGATGCGACACCTCGTCAGAAACAGGCTCCCGTCCAATCTGCAAACACTTCCACCCTACGTGTCCGCCATTCCAATTTTTTAGCCCCCAGGTGGCATCTAAATGGCAAAGAATACAAGACCCAACAAAGAGATTGAGATTCTAGACGCCGAGAAGGTCATTTTATTTGACCAAGCAAGTAAATTGCTTGCGCGACAGAGATAAAACATTGTAAAGAACTGAGAATATACGATCTACCTAAGGAAGTGAGTTCGCGTTCGTATAGGCCTATGTACAGCAAGTAAAGGAGGCGATCAAATGATGATAGGGATGACGCAAAAAGACGACCCTCACACAGACGCACATATAGCGACTAAAAGAAAAAACGACCAGACAGTTCGTGTTTTTTCAGCAGGTGGGTCCTATCTGTCGGAGCACACCAGCCCAGACACACAGCGGAAGCCGTGTTAATAGCCGATCGGAAACCTGGTGGCCGAGGTTTGTGCTCCGGCGGCAGACACAAGTGGGACTCTTCGGGAGAGTAACCGAAACGCTCGGTGGGCGGGACATAAGGGGGGCCGTTGGAGGCCCTTTTCAGCCAAGGTTCTGCCTATTTGGTGGGCGTGGGTTCGTTGCTGAGCATAGAGCAGGGAGGAGTAGTTTTCATCAAGCTTACTCACCGACGAATCTTTGGCTCGCTCCTTCGCATAACAGGGCAGCAGTCGACGTCGTAGATTGCGGTCTACGTATCTGCTCTCAAACATACCAAACTCCTCAGTGAAAGTGGGAAGAATGTTTTGCTGGCTGGTATTTGACATATAGGGGTAGTCTTTGCCCCAGGGCTGATTTGAGCGTTCATAGTCCGAGGCCATCTTATCCAGGAAGTAGGAGCATTTGTGCATCGGACCGATACTGTTAGCGACCTCCATGCTCGGCGGCTTATCTCTTCGCCCTCTTCCTCGAGCTAAGTGTATTGCCCTCTTTAAACTGGTGCGCCTCTTGACTAGAGAGGCAAAAATAAGGCGGGGTCAATCGATCGAGCGGCTTGAAACGTGTGCGTGACAAGAAGGCCATGCAGCTACGGCAGAATAGGGGCGGCCGAATGCTCTGGTAGCTGAAATCGTTACGGCTGGGACAGTTTTAATGCGTTTTAGCCTGAGGTTTTTGGCTAAATTTAGAAAGGACCACTTTTGAATCAGTATTTGGTCCTGCCAGTAGTTAATAGTTGACGGAATAGTCAATGTCTTATAGAAGGGTTACAATATTTACCGCGCCTATTTCAGAGGATGACTAATCAGTCATCCGACACCCTTTGTGTCCAAATTAAACTCGTATTACGATGGACAGCAGGCCTCGAAGTGTCTACATCTGCTGAGAGATGGTAAGCCTCTGCTTGCTGAATACAACCGGGGATGAAATCAGATGAGACGATCACCGATCCCTCCTGATGATAGAACGGGCACCAATTAATCTCGTGCCGTCACTATCCCGCAACAGTAATTATAAAGTGGTCATCAATATCAACTATTCCGTTTGATGTGACTGTTAGCGATGCCCCGCATCAGATGACTGACCGACAGATGCGTGACGTGGTCCCTGTGGACGGCACAACCAAGGTATTCAGCGCATTATACTCAATATAAGCTATCTGATGCGTTGGAATTTATAACAATGTGCTAAAAAATGGAAAGTCCGCCTGCAATGGCTCCTGCTTAATGTGGCCTCTAGGGCACTCCTACGTTTGGGTCCGAGTGGCTCCCTCCCTGCTTGTATGAAATCCTAGTCCACTTTGTACGTACCAGACGTGTGTGGTATGCGCTGACGAGCCGCTTGGCTTTGAAAGATAACAGCAACCGATCACGCATCCGAAGACGAGCCAGACTATAACCTGCCTGCCTCTACTATCAGACAGAATCAAAAATATTGTGCTAGATCCCCTATCAGGCATAATTATTTGGTGTAAGAACCATTTTTACTAAACAATTGATCATCTATGCCCTCATCTTAAAGGCAACCCGGCGCTCGGTTTGCCGGAAAAACTTCGCCCGATCACACCTCTGATATTTTTAACCGTCATGACACCAGGCTCATGTTGGTGAGTGTGACACATTCAGAACAACCGGACGAGGCCTCCTTTGTCTAAACTATGTGGTTAGCGGGAGGTTCGTCAAGGTTAGCTTGTCTGAATATACTGAATTAGGAATACAGTAAGTTAGACGGCAGGGGTATGGAGATGTGTGGAGGACCTTCTACAAAGTGATCGGTAAAGACGGCCTTTGTCGATTTGTCCAGTTTTCAGTGTTGAAGACCACGGAAAGAGGCTTCCATTAAAACTTAATGCAAAATAAGCAGATTTGGGGCTGAAAAATAGACAGTTGCGGAAAAGCACAGTGGAAGTTGTCAACAGTATTGGATCCGCGGTAGAAAGATGCCACTAGATGTGTCTAAAAGCCAAGCCTCAGGGCATTGTGTACCAAGAGTTATTCGTCTATCAGCTAGAATGCGTTTCCGTCAACGAGGATAACAAGGTGGCTGTTCAAAATTTTGAAGACGAGTACGACTATAACCTGTCTGCTTCAACTATCAGGCGGAATCAATAATATTGTGATAGAACCACTATTGGGCAGGACGATTCCGTTAACGGAAATTTTTACTAACTACTGGACGCCGTAGGCCCGTCTTCCTATCTTAAAGGCACCCTCACACCCCAGTATACTTTGACTAAGGTCAATTATTTACCAAGGATATCGTTGACGCCAAACTGGATTTGGAGAAAATAAGCCCTGGTGAGGACTGCCACTTGGCGGGGATCAGCAAGTTACTCAAAGGTAATAACAGGCTTATTACAAGAACCTTTGACCCAAATTTGGATGACAGGGATCGTGAGCACAGACTGAAATAAAGCTATCATTACGCGAGATACAAGAAATGCCATGCATCATGTAGTGACTACCGTGATATAAACTTCCTTGTCGCTGGTGTTTACAGCCTTCAGAGTCGTCCAATCCAAAATATTGTATTGCAGCACATAAACAAGGGAGAATAAACGTGACCTTAGATCGGGGTGATGTGTTTATCATCATCCCTCACATCACTGGGTGAGGGAGCAGTCCGTCATCATCTGTTTAGCGAGATGTTCCTCCGCATTCCACTTCCTTTCTTGAGATTCCTTACAGAAGACCATATCGGACGCCGGGATGCCATCAAGGCTGCTGTGATTAAATTAAGCTTGTCATCACACAACAAAAAACATCCGTGAGAATGGCTAAAAGAATGGTCTCTCTGATAGCTCTTCCGGCATCCGCCAGAGTTCGCTTCCTAATAAACTCCGCCCAACGGCCTCATACGTCAGGCATTTACGCACGCGTTGGCAGACCACCTCGGTTTAACAATGAGTTGCGACCCCTGTCTAATGGATTTGGATACGCTAATGACGTAGCGGTGACTGCAGACTCCACTACAGAAATTGCCTTGTTGGATCTTAAAGCATGCGGGGGCAACGGAATTAGGTGCAAAAAAATCGAAAAAAGGGCCATCTACAATTTTGTGTTTGTGGGTGTTGGTCCGGTCCTGGTGCAAGGCTAAGTGCTCAAACAAACAAATGGGTTCGCTTGTCTTGTGCCGAGCTTTTGCTGGACGTTAAGGTCAAAGGCTGAATCGACCAGCGCAAAGGCGCTGTCCGACCTTGTCGGAATCTGGACTTCGTCAATCGGGGAGTTGTGTTCAGCTGATTTTTATCAGCTAACAAGTTTGCCATGGTCAAGAAAGCCAGTAATGTAAGGTTGCCGGAATTCATGCCTAAAAGTCTATTATCGATCTCAATTAATCGGAGCGTATGTTTTTGTTTCTTTGCCCTAAACAGGGTGGAGGTGCTGGCTGTCCAATGTCTACACCAAAATCCTTAAATTATTCGGCGTTTCTATAGGTAATTGTGTGCGAATTGTAAACAGTAATGGGTGAGTACGCAAGAGCCAAGTAGGAATTGCATAAAAAGAGCAAAATAAATTACGTAAATGGCAAACCGTGTACATGGACAGTTGTGTTCGAACATGACCCTTACCGCTATTACAACACGGTTAGAGAACATAAGATTAGGCCGCATTCACGTTAAGTCTTTCGGGTGAAAACGACTTTCAGCTTGTTCCCTGGCAGCCACGGATATCCCAGCAAGCCTAGACAGAATAGGACTGTTTTCAGTCAAGACTAGCCATTGGGGTGATACAAGGGTACTGAGTAGATAAATAAGTAAAGGCCATCCGCAAGGGTTGGGGGTATTGTCAACAGTAAATGCTACAGAGTGAAAGTCCATCCTTGTCGTATAAGCGGTCATTGAAGTTCGAGGGTGTAAAAAATCCTGCCCTGTCTAAGAAGAAAAATGTCCATTCTATATGCTTATCACGCATACGCGTTGCGCATTGAGTTCGCAATATAACATTTTCTTCATTCGTAAATTAATTTTTATATACTGATGTGTGTTATTAACGGATTGCCATGGGCGCTGACCCACACTGCAGCTACAAGGTCACTGCCGGTTCGTCGATGTGACTCAACCGGCGTTGCACAACAATTTAATGGATAGAATAAAGTGCCACAGATTTTTACGTAAAGATGTGTAACATGCGCAACACCATCTACGTCGGATAAAGGAGGCACGAGCAAGGTCATAAAAAGAACAAGTAGGCAATACACCAGCCATTGCCACCCAACGCATCGGCAGACTTGATGATACCTGTATTATTCCGCACTTTAACACCCAAGTCTCATCTGTACGTCAAAGAAACAGTGCTCAGCTTGACCACCACATCGGTGAAGGGCACACTAAAGCATATGAGGGTATCTGTCGGTTCCAAAGACAAGCCTTATTAAGCGTGAACGAGTTAAGCCTTGGATTACCTATGGGCCTCTTTTATTGCCTTTCTTACGCATACCTCGGTGCGCAGGTATGGGCCGGGTGCACGCGTGTGAGGCATATTCGGGATTTCGGATAGTAAAACAACCCTGATTGACTGTCGGAGTATGCCCTTGGTATCAATAGCTTCATTCTGTCTTCTGGTTGGATGGTGGTGCTGCCCAGTCAAATAGCGTGCATCGTCTGCTTTCTTGTGTGGACTTGGTTCGTTCTCGGCTACGGGCGTTCTCCGTAACAACCCTCATGTCCCTCTACAGTCTGCCAGACTGCCCCTGTCTCTGCCTAGTAACCCGGAATGTTCATTCCCTTTTATGTATCCCAATGGAAAATCAAGCGGAAAGGAGAGCTGGCTCAGTGTAAGGTGGACATCGTGCCTCTCGGTGAGACCCCTTCTACGAGGACGTGAATGGTAAATACGCCCACCGAAGAGAACGTCAATAGTTAATGGGCAAGAAGCTTAAATAGCCTTCGCCATGCAGAACGATGTCGTCAGACGGTTGTTCCACCTTCCACAAGCATCCAACGATCGTACTGTGACTACGAGACTGTCACTCCGCGTGAACAGTTCACAACCATCGCCAGCGCCCTCCCCATACGACAAGAGCTCACATGAAAGACGAATTCTAAAAAAAAGATATGTGCATCCTTATGGCTACCGTGTGAAAAGCAGGCTAGTTGATTGTCTTCAGGGCCTTCAATGTCCGCGTGGACACAGATTATGCTACCTGGGAGTTTTCGGTCGCCACGAAACCAACAGCTCTAACAGCAGTGACTCTCCTTTCCAGTAGATCTGCGCAAAACACGACCTTCTCACCAACATTTGTCGCCTACCACACCAGAAAAAAACGGCAACATAAATTTAGCGCTACTCAACTAATTGCTACCGCTGAACTAAGTTCTCGTCATGAAATGTGATCAGCGTTATGCGCTACTGGCAAAATTTATGAGTGGTGCGGAATGCTGCACTGATCATCGCCTAAAGCTAGGAACTACCCCATACACCTGGACCCGGCATTTTGAATTCAGCATGCATTGCTAACAAGTTGCCCTCCCCAACAACCCCCCCCCCCCCCCCCCAATCTTCTAGGCCGTCCGGTCAGGACTGTTGAATTACTGCTTAGGTAAGACTTGAATTTGTTTGTGGGTGTAATGTACGCTTTGACTCAAATCGAATGGTAAATGTGATAGGGTAGAGCCATTTAGTCTCGGAAATCGCCCCTTCTCCGGAAAAAAACTGCGAAAATTGTTTAACAGACCTGCCCGAAGGTGATGTTCGTGAAAACTTAAAAGTGAGTGTTGGATTCCGTCTGCACTATTTTTCTGTAATATATGGTTCGGTACAAAGATCACTAAAGAGACTATAGAGCAAAATGCTGCCACTTCCGCCCAATTACACTCTGCTCATGAAGTTAAAGATTTCGGTGCGAAATGTTCGGCATGCACGTGCTGTATGTTGGATGATAATGCTATCAAAACAATCTTTTTAGCACGTTGTGGCAGAGCATGTAGCCTCAGTAACCCATGCGCTCACTGTTGCATACACTTTTTCTAAACCTGGGTGTTCGTGTCCACATACCACGGTGACATCCTGATCACAAGAAAAAGCGTTGCAAATTTTAATGTCTTTATAGGACTAGCAATACATCGTTGTTTCACCCCAAAAATACTATACTGAATGGAACATATGTTATGCAGTTTTAGCCTAACTGGGGGGATCTTGTCGTGTATACACGTCCAGAAATATGGCGTGCAAAAAGCAATAGCAATCCTGCCAGCCCTCATGCGTGTATCTGCAGTCAAACCCCTTTCCATGAATTACACAAACCGGTCAACAAGATAAAGATCGGCGCATCTTACAAAATTACTATTTTAACATACAAATTAACTGAGTAAAGCAAGGTAGATGGTAAACGTTGACGCTTAAAATTCTTAAGTTTCATTACACGTTTTCCGTACCTTCTAGATTTTCTTAAATAATGAGAAAACTTCATCTTCTATGATAATTACATCGCCCATCCTTTCAATTAGAATACTACACTAATATACAACAATAAAATGAAGATATATGTCCACTAACCACAAGAACGGAGGGAGGGCCGGTATCGGTCTGCGTGAGATAAATCACCTTCATTGGAGTATGTAAATTGGCGTCGGGCGTAGTTGACGCGGAGGCGGCGGTTATCAAACATAGTTCTGTCCAGCTAAAAAAAATTAAAGGTGGTACTGCGAACACCTACTTGAAGAGCTTTTTCTGCTTCCTCCGGCGAACTGAGAGTTACGAAGGCGTAACTACAAGATAAATACGTGTTCGCGTAAATAACAAAAGTGAGTTAGATGTCATGCTCTTGCAGAATACTAGCAGGAATCGAAGCTCGAAGGATAAAAGGTGCATTTGGGACGTGATTTTGCGTAAAATGCAAAGGACGAGCAATGACGTCTGCTTCAGCAAAATAAACGAATTATAGGGTTAAAATGTAAACTAAAAGCCGGAATTTAGATAAATTCTAAACAGCAGGACCAAGAAGTGGTGGAGCCGGGATTCTTGAATTAACCAAGTGAGGCTCGGATCGAGACAATGGGGGCACGATATATTAAAGCAAGCCCGGCGTTTCACTAGGTTTAGTTGAATGCTTGTATGCTGGTCGCACGTACGTGCAAATACGGAAAAAAAATAACAAGAGTCAATGTCACTACGTGTTCACAAAAACATGGTTTAACGGACCAACGGCAAAAAAGTGACCGAGGAAAATTGTGATAAATACAAAGGCGACACACTGATAAAGGCGAATTCAAAGTTTTATAAAGCGCGGCAGACCGGGAGCTCTAAAAACGGGTGTTCGGTACAGTAAAAATATGATTTTTGCGGTTGAACCGTACCCAAAAGTCATTTGATCGAAAAGAAACTGTTTGATAGGCGAAAATTTTATGTTAGCATATTGATTAAACTGGGGATTACCTTTTCCTTTCGTCCAGTCGAATGCGCTGAATAGATCCATATGGTTCTAATACTTGCCGAATAAGGGATTCCGATATATCGCAACAGTTTATGTATATGGTTAATCCACCTCGCCTGCGATTATAGGGATCTTCTTTAAAATAGGAGTGGTTGGAGGGAGACGACGACTCTTGGGCATGCCTACTAGAGGACTTATTCGTCTGTTGCGTTTCAGTGGTCTGATCGTCGAGGCTTACTGGCGAACGACCGAACTTTTCACTGCGGTTCGCATCAGCTGAGCTTGTGATATCACTTAGGTAGGGCTCTGACGGCAGCTTGGTTGGAAGTTGTGATGTTGCCTGCATTCTTTCACCATAAACGAAGTTTTCATATAAATTCATTTTCTTGCTTTTTTGTTGACCTTGAGGCATTTGTTGATAAGCTCGCAAAGATACCTGACGCGTCCTCTACATCACCAGAGAAAACGTCCGATTCCCTTGCTTTTCTCTTAAAGACATGCTTTTCAGTAGCATTTCCGAAAGAGATAGCCCCAGACTTTAAAAGTTTCATAGCCTCTTCCTTTGCCTTTTCTGTATTTTTTACTTCTAAGAAAAATGACATCAAACGTACGTGACATACTTTTATTCGTGTCTTCCTTCACACGCTGAATGTTCGCTTCTTGATTTAAGTCATTGAGGTATACCCTCTACCAATTAAGAATGCTGATTGAATTTACCATTTGCTTTAACATCTTCAATTCATTCCGTAGGTCATATTCAACCTCCGTTAGCTTATTATCCAACGGGAGCACATCTAATGTGCAATAATAAAGACGAGTTAAAGAAACATACACGAACTAAGAGCTTCCTCTACGTCCGCGCTAAGAAGCAGGGGGAAATGCAGAAAGTGGTCAACTTACTTTGAGTAATCTTGCAAGTCACCGGGCAAACTATTTCCATCCCGCATAATAGGGGGCGTTATCCGAGACGTCTGCTTGAATTTCAGTCCAGTAAAACCAGTATTAAATTCAAACATTGGTTGTAAAAAGTAATTATGTGATATTGTTTAGGAATATAAGTTAGAATCACTATCTTCTGAATACATTTTGCATTCAACTGGAGTCCGGATGGATGCGAGAGCCGAGCTGAGCATTGAAGCCTGTGTAACACTAAGTGGAGTTGATGCTGAAGAGTACAACTTATGAAGGGAAAACGCGTAGCGACTTCAATGATTTAAACCATATGTAATGTACAAGAAAAATAAAAACAGTCCAGAAGTTATTAATTATGTAATTTGACGAAAACTGTGAAGGATACTTATAGGCACAGCTGATAGGATGTCCAATGTTTTCGAAAACTCGCCTAAGGCATATACGAAGTCATGAAAGGCAAACAGACTGCATGTTTTTATGAACACCAAACACTGATTGATATGAGGCAAGCAGTCAATTTTTACGACTAACGCGGGGCTGTGACATTTAGAACGGATGAAACAAGCTGCAGTGTAAGCTTTCAACACGTACGGGATATGATCACACTAATTATATATTTTTTTAAGTTGTGGCAAGTAAAGGCAATGTGTTTTACCTGTAAATTTTACCCTTGGCGGTGCGGGAATTGACTACGAGGGCTAAATATTTACTGCCTAAGCTTGGAAGCCACTAGTGTTGCCCCCGGTAGCCATGTTCGGTCGCGCTCTCCCCGGCGACTAGTCATTCTGTGTAGGCTTGGTCTCGGCAGTGCATAGGTCTGAATAACATTTTAAACACAGACCAGATAACCATTATTTAAGCAGTGATCATCATGAATGCGCAAGCGTTTTGACGTTATGGAACTTGGAAGAGTATACTGGTACAATCAGGCTGCCATGACATTGGAGCTGACGTTGCTCTGCAGGCAGCTCTGCCAGATCTTGTAAACGACTCCAGCCATTTCTTACTGCGATAGCAGTTCATTTTCTCTTAACATATGGTGCCAAATAGCTTGTGTGAAACCTCACATTCTAGTGAAATTTGAAGACAGGTGACGACTTCCGATAAATTCGTGAGGCTTGTAAACACTTCATACTTTGTTTTCAGTGCAGTTTGGTTGCATGCACCTCTTAACAAAAAGCTGCGTGGGAGTTACTTCACTTTGGCAATCCATTCTCCTCTTCATCAATGAGCCAAGAAGTGCTCAACCATATTTTTGTTAGTGACTGAGTTGGCCATTACTGCTGAGGATTAGTATATGGCAAGTTTTTTCCCCTTAGTAGCTTTTAGAAATAAATGACACAAATTCCCTCAGAAGGCTACAATGCTGATGCAGGCAACCTATAATGCGTGACAAGGTAATTCCGTTAGGAGGCGTGTAGTAGCAAATTAGTTCTTATTATGGAATGTGAAAAAACACTTTCACCTAATCGATAATTTAGGTATTTAATTTGTGTGCCTGGGCTCACAATTATTTTCCTAGATTAAACACTGAAAATAACGTTTAGTTTCATCGCCTGATACAGCCAAAAACTTTCCAAATCTCTGATAAAAATGTGCACTGCTTTTACAGGGGATTAGTCATAAACTCTAATCCTTGCCTCTGTTGTTAAAACACTGAAATTCAGTTGAAATTTAAGCTACCAATTCGGACAATGTATTTGACCTTGATGATGGATTGGATCAGCCGATAGAATACATTTTTCAAGTTTTAAGTAGATTAAAAAGTATTTTCAAACTTAGCATTAAGGTATAGAGACCCTTTTTGTTTTCATATAGGGCTTTAGGTTACAAAAGTCGGTGCAGTCCTGCTCTCTGTATCAAAATGTGTCTCACTTAATCTATTTGAAAACTTCGCCTGTTTGTATTTAATCTCCGAAAGCTCTGACTTATTGGGAGAGCTTGGCAAAAATTTTGATTCAGCGGTGCACAGTGTGGGAAAATCCAGAAAATTCCGAATTATCCTTAGACAACAGCTTAAAAGCCTTTTCCCACCTGTGTCACATTTAAATTATATTTCTTAGGAGAAGTCGTCCTAACCGACTTGCCTACGTGCCACCCCATCAAACCACCCTCACATCGTGCGTGGGTTGATATTACGTCAGCTCACCAGAGGAGTATAATTTTACCCAAGCAGTAAGATGACTTGTAAGTCCACTTGATATGCTACCCGTTTAAGGGTATTATCGGATCGATCTCATTTCAGCCTGACTTTGCACATTCCTGCATGTCCTCCATTCGCATTATACATGTGGCAGTCAAGGGACTGAGATAAAATTTTGCCCTTACACAGGAAGTTCTACCGTCTAATGTCAAAAGTTGTGTCAAATGTCAAATTTGTGTGCCAATTGATGTTATGAACAAGACAGGTTACTGTACGTTGTTGGATCGCTTATGTATTAGTACTTGGCGTCAGTTAGGGAGCATTGAATCTGCAATGTGTTGTTGGCCCGAGTTGGATATGTTCATGACATCATGAGCAAATAACCGGTTGAGTGTTGGATGCGAGATTAGTTGGTTTAACTATTGAATATGAGGTGCAGAATCAGGAAGGCCTACAGGTTAAAACCACATCGTCTGACACTAGCGAGATTATGCCAATTTGTGGGTACAGCGCAGCTGAACAGGAAGCATCTCAACTCAAGGCTGAGAGATGGCCTTGTGTTTGCGCAGACTACAGATTAGCACGGCTCTCGTGGCCCTCGGTAGACAAAAAGGAACTGGAAAAAAATTCATTGATTTGGCTGTTATACATACCACAGAATACAACAGTCCATATTTTTCTTCTGTGTTGGTTCTAAGATTCTAGTTTGAGGAGGCCATTTAGGAGAGTCTTTTTATAAGCAACGAGTGAGGCGTGTGATTCGTTCATAAAAAATTAACAGTACAGAATTTCAAATGTCTGTTTTTACCGAATAATGCTTGTATACCTTGCAATAACAACCAGCTCCGTTTGGAGTAGTCTATTTGAAAATGCTGGAGTCGATTATGTAAAACTGTAATTTTAACGTTCCGGATCCAGCATCCTACAGGAAGCAGTCCATGTCATCAGACGTAATTGCAGCTCATAATATTGAATCCTTCGTTGATGAACGCTTACAAATCATTAACGGAACTCACTTGTCTCCTTATGCCTTGTAGCTCATTCTCGAACATCGCCGGCAGCCGCACAGCTGCTAGTAGATGAAGAGACAGAATAACAATGTTGACAAGGACAAGGAAGAATGGAATGGCCATTTCTGGCTTATTAACCATTATCAGGCAGTCATACCCAACCGCAGGCGGTGAAATACTCAAGGCTCGAACCCATGACCGGTTGATCAGAAGTCCAGCGCTCTAAACATTGAGCCCCGAGCTCGTTCTTTTTCTGGTTCAGTGTCCTGTGGGTCAGCGATATCGCGCTGTGGCTGCGCAGAGTGCACTTTCGTTTTGCCCTGTGGCGAATTTCAAGAGAGGAAATCAAATTGCATTTTGCAGTGGCTACATTGTTACTGAACATTTAGAGTGACCTACGAGATATTATCGACAGTTCACCCACAGAGGCTTCATATATGGCTCTAACGGTGGCTCTCATCTACGACGTCTCTCTATCATCACAAATACGTCTACATCACTTGCTTGTCGAGAACATGTATCTTCGTAGATGCCTGGACGAGCTAGCGGATGGACGAAAACCTGATTGCAGATTTACCTCCAGTGGCTATCCTCCTTTGTGCAAGCTATTCTTTTGCCCGATATCCCTCCATCGTCTTCCTAAATGCTCGCTAAGGCCGCTGACCACATCATCAAGTACTACAAACTGCCGCTTACAGTCAATGTTTTAAGTACGTCGTTAAACCCCTAAATGTCCCCAGTTTCGTGCTAACCATGTCTGTAATCGTTTCAGTCCTTCCAATACTTGCCATCCATCGTCTCCCACTTCCGTTTCATGTCCATTAGCAGGCTTCTGTTAGTACCATCACACCTATTGGTCCGGTGTACATCACTGTCAGTCTCTGTGTCGTTACAAGAACTCCTCAGATTAAAACCTACCTGCCGACCAGTAGCCGTCCCCAAGTCACTTAATCCATATTTTCTACAGGAGTTCCTGTCGTAATTTCTTCATGGACCCTGGTGTTGAGGTCAGTCTAATTCCACCCATAACAACGGATCGTAAATCACTCAGCTCTGTATTTTCTCTCTAAACTGCTAATAGTACCCCAGTAAAACTTTTGGTTAACGATCCTTATCTCTAGGTCTTGGTTTAGGACGTTCTTTTTGTATAATATTTACTATTTTCGACATTCATACTGCCATTATGTGAGCTGATTTTATACCATTTTTGGTATCCCCTTTGATATCAAGTCCCATAAACTAGTTGATCCCCTGACGTCTTTAAACTGTACATGTTCAACTCATGTCCCCTCGCCCCCTAGCCTATGTAATTAAACAGTTAATTCGTCCATTCCTTATCATCGTTTACTTCGGGGTTCCGTTCTTACATCAAATCCTCACACCTTGAATAGCCTATTAAGCATACCGTCGTTCATTATAATAACTTTACGTCCCATGAATGCTAAAAACGCATTTGTCATTTTAAGGGATAAACATATTTTCCGAATGCCAGCCTAATTAACCACACTCTTTCTCTTTTCCGACATTCAATATCAATCGTATGTCGGAGTCCAGCAGACTGAAAATGACATTTAACGCTGCGACTGAGGTCACTTTGGGTCGTCATTCAGCAAGTGGCGTATATGCGCTCAAATATCACAGAAGTGAGAGATACCGCAGGAGGAACATAGCACGATCCTCATTTCAAAGAGGACCAGATTATCTCATTAGTTGGCAATCTTCAAAACCACGATTTTAAGTATACCAGGGTAGTTTTAATTTATTTAAATCGCTTATTGTGACCAAAATATGCCCTTAGGTGCTACAAAGAAGGAGGTTTTAGAATCAGTCTTACACCCTTGTGTCAATAGCCCACTTACGCCCGCTAGTCCACTGGAGACAAAATTGGATGCAGTGATCGTTGTAGTTCACAACTTTCACCTAGGAATTTGGGTGTAGTTTTATAATCAGGGAGCAGGGGTGGGGGTATTAGTGGATCTTTACGTTTTTTGCTGAAATATGGGACAGTATAGTGGCCTTCAGCGATCATAATATCCAGCTGGGCTAATTGTATGGCCACCGCAGTTTTCATCGGTAGTATCTGTTATCATGAAAATTGTACATTTCGCCAGGCCCTTTTTAGATGAGTTGAGGGAATTGTTTGATATCTACTCGGAGATCCTCTACTGAATAAGTGAGCTACGATGTCGCTATAGATGGCCCTTACTGTACTTCCTTTGAATCAACCAGTATGCTGCTCTCCCATCCGCTTGGATAGCTGCACAGTCGTTCGATAATATACCCTTCTGCAAATTAGCACACAATTATGAAAATACACATTGAAGAGGTCTTCAAAGTCAGCTCATCCTTGCTCTGAGCCCAAAATTAATCATATCTTGGCCCTGTATTCAATAAAAGAGTTCATGTGAAATCATTAAACCTTTGACTCCGATGAATTCCACTGTGTGTTCCACAGGAATGTGGTGCACAGACAGTGACTTGAGTGATAGTAGACTTGCGCTGCAGCTACCGCACTCTATCTTCCCTCACCCACATATGTCCGGTGCCAATACAGAGTCAAGTAAACCGGAGGTGGAATCGGGCGCAGGTGGAAGTGCCATAGGTCGCTGGTGCGGTGTGAGCCTGCACCTACACATGCCACCACGCCCCCTCCCCCTTAATGTTTGCCATTTATTAAGAGAACGTAACCTGCATAAATCCTGCCGTGCCATAATCTAGCCCCCGTTTTAGTCCAACGTATCTACTGCGCAGCCCGTTTAGGGGACATAAGTGAAGTCACAGGAGTACAATGACCGCTAATCTTCGAAACGGAAAATTAAAGAATAGTTCCTCCCTTGCAGTCATCATTGTTTCCGTTTTGGCAGGCATTTTTGCATCCTTCATTACTGAACGCTCACCGATTGTTAACGGAACTCACTCGTCATCGCCAGCAGCCACATAGCGGCTAAACATAGTAGTAGTATTAGTAGTAGTACTGGAAGTGCTAGTAGTAGTGGTAGTGGTAGTATTAGTATTAGTAGTAGTATGAGTAGGGGTAGGAGTATTAGTATGAGTATTCGTAGTATTAGTAGCAGTAGGTGTAGTAGTAGTAGTAGTAGTAGTAGTAGTAGTAGTAGTAGTAGTATTAGTAGTAGTAGTAGTAGTAGTAGTAGTAGTAGTAGTAGTAGTAGTAGTAGTAGTGATAGTAGTAGTAGTAGTAGTAGTAGTAGTAGTAGTAGTGGTAGTAGTATTAGTGAGTAGTAGTATGGTAGGGGTGGGAATTAGTATGAGTATTCGTGGTATTAGTAGCAGTAGGTGTAGTAGTAGTAGTAGTAGTAGTAGTAGTAGTAGTAGTAGTAGTAGTAGTAGTAGTAGTAGTAGTAGTAGTATTAGTAGTAGTAGTAGTATTAGTAGTAGTAGTAGTAGCAGTAGTAGTAGTAGTAGTAGTAGTATTAGTAGTAATAGTAGTAGTAGTAGTAGTAGTAGTAGTAGTATTAGTAGTAGTATTAGTATTAGTAGTAGTATGAGTAGGGGTAGGAGTATTAGTATGAGTATTCGTAGTATTAGTAGCAGTAGGTGTAGTTGTAGTAGTAGTAGTAGTAGTAGTAGTAGTGGTAGTAGTAGTAGTAGTAGTAGTAGTATTAGTAATAGTAGAGTAGTAGTAGTAGTAGTAGTAGTAGTAGTAGTAGTACTAGTAGTAGTAGTATTAGTAGTAGTAGTAGTAGAAGTGGTAGTAGTAGTAGTAGTAGTAGTAGTAGTAGTAGTAGTAGTAGTAGTAGTAGTAGTAGTAGTAGTAGTAGTAGTAGTAGTAGTAGTAGTAGTAGTAGTAGTAGTAGTAGTAGTAGTAGTAGCATTAGTAGTAGCAGAAGCAGCAGTAATAGAGCCTCGAACCCCACCAGAAGCTCGAACTCGCGACCTGTTGATCAGTAGTCCAACGCTCTAACTATTTAGGTCCATTTTGTGTTAGCTTTTCAGGAAAGCCATTTTTGCAGTTTATTTGTATTAAGACGAAGTAAGACTGTACGTCACCTACAGATTTTACTCTCTCGCCTCAAATGGAAAGGCTGTGGACTAAGTTTCAATTCTGATCTAAAGAAAATAAAGTACAGCAATACTGGCATTGCTCTGTCCAAGTTTTCATGTAGAGGAAACTTTTAGGAACGGTACCATCATTCGTCCTACCAATCAAACGAAGGTCCTTTACTCGCTTTTTGGAGTTAACTTTAACGTTTAGGAAACTTAATTAACTGTTCTCGTGAGATTTTTCAAGTCAAGCTTCTAACCTGCCATTGCGAAAGTACTGTAAACACATCGGGCGTGTGAATTGGGGTGCTCTATAATAAAGTGAAAGGGATTCTTCTCAAGCTTCCCATGAGGGCGTCCGCTATTAAGCGGTGTATGGTCAATCCCATCATCATGGTGTCTATCTGACGGCAATAATTGCTATTATAGCCAAATTTGACATTCAGAGTGGGCAAAAGTGCAGCTCAGTTAGGGTTAAAACTCGTTTCAACATCCCACACCACTCTCTCCATCACCATCGCAATATAATATTTTCCACTCTTCGTTGTTTTTCCGTTTCGAACATTATTGTACAAACCTGATGATTATGTTGATGAGGATGATAAGGACGAGGAGGATGATGATGATGATGATGATGATTATGATGATGACGCCGACGTCAACGACAACGTTAAAGTCTGTGCGTCGAATTTTTCTGACTTTTCTTCCCAGATTTGTTAAGTCAGTAAATACAGACTGCACATTCAAGCACCAAGTGAACATTTCGATTTAATTTGCAAATATGTCTAGCATTAAAAAAAAAACTATGGAAAATGTGTGAATTCTAATGCCAACGATGTGACATGAAACAAGAACCAACTTCAACTCTAGATCCAAACGAGGCAAAAGGCCCACGGTGCAGTGAAAAGGGTAGCATGAGAACAGGCCATATGCATACCTGCCTAAGATGTTCTCAAAACCATTAGTTGCCAATTATGCATTTCCGCTCAGGCAGAGTACTTTATAAGAAAACGATCTCCACTGAAAATGTCAATAAAACTCGCGGTCACCTGAGATAATCTGTAATGCTTAAATTAAGTCTCTTCGGATATTTTCCCATAAACCATCTTTGGGCTGATCGTGCGAAGGGATTACAGACTGTTTGTCTTGCTTTTGTTTCTTTTCGATTGTGATTTGGTGAAATGGAATAATTTTCTAATAATAGCAAGCATTGGGTAATTTTGTGTTTTAATATAGAGACAGTGTGACAACCGGGGCTAAATTTCCTTTGGGCTCTGGGTAAAGGGTCCAACCATGTAAGATTGGAATATCACTGACTGATAATGGGCAGATATCGATCTTTCATTATCCCTTGTCTTTTTCGATAACCCTTCTTTAGAGTTAATTTAATTAAGCAACAAACGTTTACTATATATTATTCTTTGTTAAAGAATATCGGTCTGTTCTGCAGACTATTTTTGACATAGCCGGTACTTGCATGGAAAACTGTGCAGCGTTGTTGTCAACCAACCAATCAAAACTTGTTCATCTGCCACCGTCTGTCAAAAGGCTGTTTTTCGGGTAACTGGGTAAGTGAATGGTTCACTTGAAAGTTCACGAGAATGAAGGCGACTTTTGTAACCCAGTGTACGTAAGGAGAAATTATATGTTAAATATTCTGCCTGAAAAACTACTATTTGCGGTCAGAAAGCGCATATCATCACATTTCCAAAAAAAATATTGAATGCCAATATAAAGTTTGTGCACACTACAGTTATTTTTGGTCATTTTATGTCCTCTAGTTCGGTACTTGTTTGTAATACCCCCGACCCTAGTTGGCTAGTGGTTTATGTAAGAAACTAAACATAATTATGTGCACTTAGTCGTGTGCGAATAAAAGTGTGGCAAAGTCCGACAAATACTGTGTAGAGTGACTGACTGGTGAACTGAAAGCCCGGCTCAATGACTCTTCGCAATGTAGCTTCTATTGCCTGAGAAATCTGCGCCGCCCGCTTTTGGGTGAATATCTGGTTTTGTGCAGGTGGGGCAGGCCGTACATGGCACGTGTAGACGGGCTGTTTAGCTCTGTACGTCATTTGCACCTAATACCCGCATCAGATGACTGACCGGCTTGTACAGTAGACGTGTGCCTAGGAGAGGGGGTGAGAGAGAGAGAGAGAGAGAGAGAGAGAGAGAGAGTTCAACCACGTGGACTCCGTCCCCACGGCACTTTTGTGTATGCTTCTTACAATAAAAAATCTGACAGGCTTATAAACTACCTCGATGCGTTAAAAGTCTTGGCTTGGAAGGCTGTCAACTGAAATACGTCCTCTCAGGACGAAGACTCAGGCTGCAAGGACTCCTTTTTGCTGCGGCCTTTAGGGCATTTTCACTCAAATGGGATCCAAACCAACTCTATTTTTGTGTTTGTGGAAACCTGATTCATCGTGCGCGGATCAGGTGTGTTTGACATGCATATGCAGACTGCTTAACTTTGTCAGTCACTGCTTTCGAGTCCACTTCCAGTCGGCTTGCCATCGGAGGCTGGTGGGTTAGAGGCGCGATGCAAGTCACCGTTCCTGCGCTCACCACGCCGTAGGGCAAACGCTGGACATCGTCGATCGCGATGGTTGAGCTGACGTGCGCGCGCGCATTTTTAGCTCCATTCGCTCACAATTATGGCTAGATTGTAAATAATATACGAAACCGGAAACACATATCGCTTCATTTTCTATAATCTCTATCAGTAGGCCCATGCAATAGAGTCTGTTACTTATTTCAGCAAAAGTGCCGAAAGCTAAGAACGATTTCTCCTCACTGACAAACTGGCACCAACGAGTGGACCAAAGCTGTGCAGTAATAATTAAAAATAATTAAAATAATAATTTGATTAATTAATCAATTAAAAATAATTTTAAAAAAATCGCCATTGTACAGGCCAAACAGGACAACGGCTTAGCTCGCGAATACTTGGGTACAAAAGGGCCGTTTGGAGAGGCGACCCACTGGCTCAAGTCACCACCCACACGCTGAGTGAAGGCCTTAGTTTGACTTGGTGAGCACTCGGATACTGGCGCGGATCGGAAACAGGATGGGACCGGAACTGCTGGAGGCGTGGGTGTCAGACACCAACTCCATCAATAGACATATTGCCTTACCCCAGTGTTATAACGCGCTACGCCCACGCAGCCAGGTGACGCGGCTCACGCCGCCGCCAAGGACGAACGCTGCCACCACGCCTCGGGACCCCTGTGAGTCAGGCGACGCGAACCAGACCCAGTCACGGACGTAAATTTCCCCTCTCCCTCCACTTCGACTGCATAAATGTCAATACATTGTCGCACTCAAACAGTCTCTGAGTAAGAACTCCTGTTCCCGGTTGAAAGCTCAGACCAATAAACTTTCCATCCCAGTGATCGTGCCTTCGTCTTCTTGTTAAAAAGAACCTGGGATGCGCATCTTCTCTTGCATCCGTAATATTTAGCAAATTCAAGCGAATCGCAAACATGATTTCCAGGCATCGCGTTTCATGGGATAGGTCACGTACTATACAAATAACTTGCAAATCCTCCAACTTGGGCTTTTAGTTCTAATAAACGACCTAGGATGAAAAGAAACAGGTTGCTTTTCGGCCAGTTTTTTCTAATGCGTAGAAACAGAGACCTCAGTGGCGTAAAAATCCATCATCGGTGTGTCAGAGGCGGTATTGGTGATCTGGAAAAAGAACTCGAAATAACATCCTGCAAAAGCTGTGAGACATGTGGAGTGCAAAATAGTCCTTTAAATTCGAATGAAAAGCATCCGCTCTCTTTTGTCCCGGAATGAACTAGGGTGCAGGTTGGCAACTCTGAATGTAAGGCATCGACGCATCCCAAAGCGGCTCGCATCCTTTGGTCTCACATCCTCTCAGGAAACCAAATGCGTCTTTTGTCGAAGGATTCGGCGATGCACCTATCGGTTCACCGCCTTCAGTCAACCTGCGTTGATCTCCGCTTATGGCTCATGTTCTGTTTGCGTATATTAAAACAAGAGATAACAAGCAGCAAGGAAAAGGTGGACTAGCAACCGCAGGAGTGCTGTAAATGACTGATAGTTTATTTAATCCGCCTATCATAGGGCACGGTAGACTTGAACTGTGAACCCATGCCAACCACTTGGAAGAAAATCAACTTTAAAGGACTTGAAATTTGGCTTCTTAGCGCCTTATCTTCCTAGCCAACATATGCTATGGATTTATAGAACAAAACAGATAATGGATACGATTGAATAGGTAGCCTCTAGTTTGATCGTTTCATTTGCATAGGCATGTTATATTAGGCCTGCGGTTGCGGGAAAAGACTGCGAAGATGGTTAACCTTAGGTTAAAAATAAGGATTCGGGAAATGGCTAAGCTTAGTGTTAGGGTTAACTTGGCATATCACATACTGCCCTACCCAATCCAGCCTTCATTAACCATTGGCCTTGAACTGACTGTTTTCAGTCGGCCTTCGCGCTCTAACTTCGCATCTTTCACATTGCGTTGTTTGTTTCGGCATTTTGTGGAGGGATAAAACAAGCACATGGAAGAAATACGAGTTTTCTAAAGGCCTTCCGCAGATTCCCTTAAATACTGCCCCATCTGCCCTACTGATCGAACTACTGGTAACATTCCTCCCTGTGCCCCTATTTTTTCGAGGGAACTTCATATTCAATCCTCGCCCTGATAATAAACTGTAACTGTAATCTCCTTGTCATTATTTGGGTTCAATTTAAGAGGGTTGTATTGATTTTTTATTCTGCTGTTAGTTGTGGTTTACATGGAATTTACTTCGCAAACTTCCGGTACGTTCATAAAGTCGAAATTAATATCTTAACTGAAATTTTTTTCAGCTGAATAACCATGTGTTATGCACAAACTGTCAAAAGGCAGTCAGTAGCAAATAAATATCGAGTAATGCACACTAATCACAGCTCATCTACGAGCTAAAAAAACCAGGCACCTTTTTCACCTATTTTTTTTGCTGCTTCATGAAGCAGCTGTGAGAGATTCTTCGCCTTGCTGAGTCCAAAATGACCAAAAGCAACTATTTCTCTGTTATATATCCCATTTCTGCTGCTGAGTTTGGTATTTCTTGCAGTTTCTAATGAAACCGTATGAAATTAATTTCAAATCGGTGTCTGAAATTTTATTTACATTGCAGTACATATTATGCATTAAATAATGGTATCTAAAATTTTCATAGATTACACAAACTTTGAGCTTTCGCTCTGACCCCTGCTTACCCACTGATTTATTCGTTTTAATATACGTGTGCTGCCCACATTCCATGAGAGACTAATTTATCCGGTGTTCACGATTTCGAAAGATGCGTTTTTGCAAAAAGACCATCGTTTCTCTTTTTGGGTTGGTTTCGGTTATTAAGAACCAAATTTCATGAAATATGCATTGAAGCCAGTAAAGATACCTTCCGATCAAGTAGGGTACCCCAGTAAGCTTCTGCTTCTGATTGGCACGCAATGCACACCTTCCACAGGTCACAGGTCACCGATATAAGCCACAGGCACTAAAATATCTATTTTAATGATGGCCATTTTTCCCTTACTTTTTGGAACCAGCGCAAACTCAATCACATTGTTCAGGAAAGGATGTCTAAAAGTACATTTCTCACACTTGCCTTGCAGAAAACTGCGTTGTCTTTCAATTTGGCAACTGAAGGAAGAGTGTCCTCTGGCTAAAAATAAATAGTTTTTTAGCTGTTCGTAGTTTTTCATGAAGTTGGCATGATGTTCCATGCGGCCCAGTATGTATACGCTTAGGTAGGTTACTGCTAAATTACGTGACCCGATCAATATTTACCTGAAAGTTGGATAAACACCGAGGTCTCCTCAGCTGATAAATCAATTGTTTTTACAAACTAGGTCCACAACGTGTCCCATAGACAAAGTGGGTGCAACAACGGCCACTTTGAAATTGATTATTTTAGTGTTGACAGACTTTTGGTGCATCTACCACACTCTTACCTCACCTCTGTGGGTCTGGTGTGACAAGAGGCTCAAGAACGGAGGTGCAATCGGGCGCAGTTGGCTGGCGCTGCATCAGCCTGCACTTAGGCATGCCATCACACTCACTTCCACGTGTGGCATTTGTTATGGGTATGCCCCCCCCCGCCCCAGTAACGCCTGTCGTGCCCGGATTTGCCCCCCACCCCGTGTTGACTCAGTGCAGTTGCCACGTCGCTCATGCCACGAGGCTTCCTCAGCGGAACATAAAAAGATAGGTTTTTAGGCAGGAGTAACGACGAAGACAATTGAGCCGGGAATGGCTATTTCTGACCTAGTATCCGCCGCCAGCCAGCCGTATCCAACTCCAGCTTTTGATAAATCTGGGATTCGAGTCCGGATCCTTTGCCCATCGAAAGTTGAGTCCAGTGAGCTAACACTGATCCATGAGCTTTTTATCCAGTCACTGGCTTAAGACAACCTGCCTAGAATGCAAGTTTGTAAGCGTTGGTGTGAACCATAGAGTGTATTAAAAATTGTGTGGGAATAGGTAACCCATTCTGAACTCGAAAGACATACTTCCTTTAAGTATACAGGCTGATGAAGACGCGAATTCTAATTAAAAGGAAGATGCAAAATGAAAGGTTTGTGCATATCTTCCAGGATAAATAATTGGAATTAAACACACAAAAATTAAAAATTAAATGATTCAGCATATGAACATCGGCTCTTTAGGATTTTTTTAATGCCATAAGACACTACTATATGGCTTCAAAACACCTTGAACTGAAAATTTCCTGCTCTTGGTTACATGGCCAATACATCCTAGGAGAAGAGTGCCCTGGTATTTATGAATGCTTCCAAGGTCATGTAAATTGCCGGCTGCCACCCAAAACAGTTATTATTGGGTGGAAATCTGGTAAAGAAACTGGACATTGAAAAGAAAATATATTGTATACAAACATGAAACACTTCATAACGAAAGAAGGATTAGGTCCCACATTGGCAGTGGCTCGTGTTAGTCTTTCACCACCAGCAACGCTCCTGTTTCATATGGCCAAGTTACCCTTTTCATTCGTCCAGATGTGAATTAACCCTTCGTGAACGATGAGGTCCACCGGATGCCCCATGGAATGGGGGCAGCACCGGTGACCTGCGCGTGAATTAGTTTACAGTGGGACAGACTTGGTTAGCATTTATCGCAGTCTCTTGACACTCACCCACCAGGCTCCGATGGCAAGACACTGTCAAGAAGACTGAAGATGAGCTTGGGCGCGGTGGCTGACAAAGCTTAGAATCTTTTCTACGCGTGCTTCACACAACCTGGTTCACGCAAAATGTACCACAGCTCCACAAAAACGGGGACTCGGTTCTCATGGATGTGAGAGTGCCATAGAGGCCACATTACCGATGTATCCAGTCAGCTGGCAGCCTTCCAAGCATTGAAGTTTGACGTATCATAGTATATTATAGTGGAAAATGCGTTTATTTTCTGTGTAGGTGAGTTCCCATGAGGGTACCTCACTCCCCCCTTGCGCATCAGTTGACGGTTCGAGTCTGTAAGTCACCCGGGGCTGCTATTGGGTGCGGTGGCTGACAGAGCTGCCTCAGTCCGTCTACGTATGTCACACACAGCCTTGTCAGGCACCAGGTTGCGTCAAACAACATGAGTCTCACTAAAATGATTGACGCATGACCTGTCCGTGTGTAAGATATTGTGAGGCGGGTTCGTGTGTGATGTGTGGGCTGGTGCAGCGAGGTGTGGTGGTTGATTAAGGTCTGCGATGTTTCACCGCAGGATTACATGCGAGGACGGAGTGTCCTTGAACATGGTTGGAATATGAGGCGGGTGCGACGGACGCATGGTGGTGTCCATGTTGCAGGCGCACCAGTCTCATTAGGCAACATCTACCGAATTGGTTACTCTATGACACACCCTGGCTAGGTGTCAAGATAGAGTCAAGAAAACCGGAGGCGGGTTCAGGCGCAAGTGTTTGGTGCGGCGTCGAGCTTCACCTAGGCCTGCCACCATATCCCCCTCCCCTCTATGCGTGCCCTGCACGCCTGATGCGCGCAGGATGAGCCAGGATCGTGCCAAATAATACGCACGGTACTGACCAAGAAGACCGATTTGTCCAGTCAGTTGGCAGCCTTCACCAGTGACGACCCCTCTCTCCCCACTCCCACGACGGTGAAGTTGTTCGCAGCGGCTGACAGAGCTACGGTGGCCCGTTTAAAAATTCCACACACTTGTTCAGATAGTTTGACCGTTGAATTCGACGAGGTTCACCGTATGCTCTACACCAGGTCGTGCAGGAACGGTGACTTGCGCGTGATTTAGTTTAAAGTGATAGTAGACTTGCACTGCATCTACCGCACTCTCTCCTCCCCCACCAGAGCCCGGTGTCATGACAGAGTCAAGACGACCAGAGATGGGAGAGGGCGCAGGTGGCTGGCGCGGCCGGAGCCGCCCCTGGGTGAACCACCACACCTGGCTGGGATCCCACGGAGTGGGAGTGCCGTAAAGGCCACATTAATAAGAAGCCATTGCAGCCTGCCTTCAGTCCGCCAGTCAGCCGCTACACATAAAACACACATTGGGCTGACCACGCGGTCTGAGTTATCCCGTCAGTTGGCAACCGTCTAAGCCGGGGCTTTTAGTGCCCCGTGATAGCTTCAAGCGCGTCAGATTGTTTATAGTGAGGACAATGCGCTGAGCCGTCGGCCCCACTTTCTCCCCTACCCCCACAATCAGACCACTGTTCGAGCCGGTCAGTTGTCTGATGCGGAAGTGGGCGCAGCTGCTGGTGACCTCATCTACGAGTACAACGTAGACGTCCTGGCCCCTCAAACACCAGCACCAGGATTTCACACAACAGGGGATTAAACGGCTTACATCTCACATGTGTGAGATAGCCAGAGGTCACGTAAAGAAGGAGCCATCGCAGTCTGACTCTCAGACCACCAGTCAGCCACTCCACACAACACACATTGGACTGACTGCGAGGTCTTAGTGTAAATTTCAGTTGGCGACCTTCTAAACCACGACACTTATCGTTAACGCACTCTCTCCTCCTCCCCCACCTGAGCCTGGTGTCATGACAGCGTCAAGAAGACCGGAGGCAGGAGAAGACGCAGATGGCTGGCGCGGCCGGAGCCGCCCCTGGGCGTGCAACCTCACCTGGCTCGGATCTCACGGAGTGGGAGTGCCATAAAGGCCACATTAAGAAGGAGCAATTGCAACCTGACTCTCAGTCCGCCAGTCAGCCATTCCACACAAAACACACATTGGGTTGACCACGCTGTCCGAGTTATCCCATCAGTTGGCAACCTTCCAAGCCACGGCTTTTAGCTCACCGTGATAGTTTCAAGCTCGTTAGATTGTTTATAGTGAGGAAAATGCGCTGAGCTGTCGACCTTACTCTCTCCCTCACCCCCACCATCAGACCACTGTCCGAGCCGGTCAGTTGTCTGATGTGGGAGTGGGTGACTTGTCCAGATAACAACCCACACGTGAGCATAGAAACACCTATAGGATGTATGAGCTAGTTGTTTGTTTTCCAAGCAAAGTGTCTTCCCTCTCGGCGTGGCTATGTGACGTATGGTTCATGGGTCCAAGCAACTTCCACCTGATAAGGGGTCAGCGAATAAGCATTGTTATCTCCCTTCTTGACTTTCTCTGGGTTACTTTCAGAGGTGAAGCGTGAATATAACGTCTTACGTTTATGTACATTTTGTTCAGACGACGTCGTGGTTATAGAACGATAGGGGTAAACGACAAAACCTTTGTGTAAGGCAGGCACGAGATCAAATGGTTTTACTCTTGCCGTCCTCGTGGGTAGCATATCCTCACTGTGAATTGCTTGTGGGCCCGTCTTCGTCATGGAACCCTATCCAAATCGCAGTACCCGATGCGACCACGAGTGCCCTGGTAGAACTACTATGCCTTAGTCCTGTTTGCTGATCTGCTGCATCACATTAACACAGGAATACTGACAAGGATTTGAATAAACGACCGAACTTAGGCTCTTTTTGCTGAAGGATGAATGCGCATCTTACGCAAATCTTCCCATACAGGTTCAGGAGGGGCATCTCAGAGGTATTCCTGATGAGGCGTGTCAAAAGCACACAATGGGCCTGCTGCGTAAGCGGATTTTCTCGGTGATCATTTACTGGTGCTACACCAGGTGCCCGTTGCAACGCTGCCCCTCACGCACGTACCAATGGCGGACTGGTTCTCGGTAAATCCTAGCTTTCCAGACGAGTCCATCAACTTCAAGCCCAATTCAAGCAAGCTTTCGCTCAAGGCGCAGTGACGACTTCCCTACTCTCGCTGGGGATGCCTCTCTCGCTAGGCATGTGCCCTCATCTGGCTGCCAACTTGTTCCAACCTGTCCTCCGATTATTCTGTACAGTATACAAAGTTCTATCTACTTGTGTCTAAATTCACCTCTTCTTATTTGAGATCCTGAAGATCTTCGTGGCTACGGTCTCTCTGTGACTTAAACTGCCGTGATAATCTATCGCCACTGGATCTTAGTCAAGGTGTTTACTTTCTGTTTTGCAATCTGTTTTGAGCCCTTTTAGTGATGGAGGGGAGGGTTTGGCTCTGTACACTCATGCATGCATAGAAAATCAATTGAAAAACTGCACATGACTCAATCATTACCTGCCCCTCGTGTACTTTGCGCATGTGGCGGTGAAAAAGGTGATAAAAACCCAGAATCATAACGCGTACACACCTTCTAAGACATTTTGTTTGTTTTGAAGTACTTTATAATTGCATGAATTATATTTTATATTGGAAAGCATGTGTAAAGACTTTAATAAAAATTTTATGTGTTTATGCGGGAGTTCACTGTGTAATATGTCGCTTCATTTGCCTCACGAGATGTGGGGACAGCTCTGTACGGCCCGTAAATGGCACCCAACTCTCACCTGTGACTCCCCGAATCGGTCCTCTGCCTAGCGGCCACATCCCGGTAACTGATTCGGCCGGCAGGCTGAAAAAGGTGAAGATATCCGGTCCTGCATGTGTATCTTCACCGGGAAATTTGGCTTAGTTTTCCATCCATTCCTCGTCAAAGTTCCTTCGGAGAGGGCGAAATGCAATCGCGTAGGTAGCGCAGGCTAAGTCGGGTCGCTTTTCGATTAAATTGAAACCACGACCCACAGCGGAGTTAAACAGCCGTCCAGTTTGTCTATGTAGCCCTGTTAAGGAGTAGCTACGCCCCATCCCACAGGCTGCTAAAGTATCTCTGCTCATCGTGGAAGCCTGGAATGTTCATTATCTCTTAGATTGTTAGCTTAACAACCAACAGAATAGAAAAACTGGGCTTTTTCGCTCTGGAACTGGCGCGCTAGGACAGTTCGACCGTCGATTTTGACGAGGTTCACCGTATGCTCCACACCAGGTGGTGCAGGGACGGTAACTTGCATTTGAATTAGTTTAAGTGATAGTAGCCTTGCGCGGCAGCTACCGCACTCTCTCCTCCTCCCCCATCTGAGCCCGGTGTCAAGACAGAGTAAAGAAGATTGGAGATGGGAGATGGCGCAGGTGGCTGGCACGACTGGAGCCACCCCTGGGTGAACCACCACACCTGGCTCGGATCCCACGGAGTGGGAGTGCCATAAAGGCCACATTAAGAAAGAGCAATTGCAGCCTGACTCTCAGTCCGCCAGTCAGCCACTCCACACAAAACACACATTGGGCTGACAACGTGGTCCGAGTTATCCCGTCAGTTGGCAACCTTCCAAGCCACGGCTTTTAGCGCACCATGATAGTTTCAAGCGCGTCATTTGGTTATAGTGCTGTGCTGTCCATCTCACTCTCTCCCCCACGCCCACAATCAGACCACCATCCGAGCCAGTCTGTTTTCTGATGTGGGAGTGCGCGCATTGGCTGACGGGTCGGCATAACCGTCTTCGCGCGCCACAGCATGACATTGGTCCGCATAACGCACACACCAGGTTTTACTTACTCAGGGGATATGGAGGAGCCATCGCTGTCTGACCTCAGTCCACTGGTCAGCCACTCGACACACACAACACATACAGTGGGCCGACGGCGTGGTCTGGTGTAAGCGTCATATTGGCAACCTTCCCAGCCACGGTTTCTATGAAACCGTGATTTTATCAGGTACATTATGATGATTGTGCGGGTGTTGTCTATTTATTACTGTAGGTGGTGTGCTCTAGTGTGGCTTAGCCTCCGGTGGTTTACCGCAGAATGTCGTGGAGGTTAATGTGTCCTAATAGGCCCATGCGGTGTGTAAATGTGCGGGAGCAGTGAGGGCAGTGGAGGCGGGCGCGTCGACTGTATGTTGGAGCCCCAGGCACTAGTTCACCAGCCTCCGTGCGATGGATTCGCAGGTGACCGACCAGGCCGATACGTGAGTTGAAGTTGCGGGCGCAGTATGGGCAGGAGAAACCGTTAGAGGCTGGGGGGATGTCATTCATGCTACTAAGGGTGGCAGTGGTGCTAAGAATGGCAGGAGCGCAAGGTGTGCATGATTTATCGGTGTTGTCGGCATTGTGGTGAATTCCGCTGTCATGGATGCGCATGTGACCGAATAGGCCCATGCGATGAGTGAATGCGCGAGGACAGTGAGGGCAGTGGAGGCGACTATCTCTGCTGTGTGTTGGTGCTCCAGGCACTGGCTCACCAGTCTCTGTACGATGGATTCGCAAGTGACCGACCAGGCCGATGCGTGAGGTGAATGTGCGGTCGCATTGATGACAGTTTAGGAGAGAGTCTCCATCGCTGTTAGTGGTGGTGGTGGTAGTGGGAGTGAAGGCGAAGGCGGTGGCGGTTGCGGTGGTGGGGGTAACAGGCGATGAGTAGAGGGATGTGGTCTCTATGATGGTGGGAGTAATGGAATTGATGCCAGGAGTAAGGGTGGGGGAGTCAGAAGGAGGGTTGGCAGAATTGGACGTAGAAATTGGAATTGTCGGATTGTTGGTGCATTGCGTCCGAAGATATCCAACTAGGCCGATTCGCGCGCGGAAGATGCGTTGACAGCGCGGGCACGTTGGTAGGGCCTGGGCATTTGCGGTGTTGGTCCGGGGCGCTGGTGACTTTCGTGCCACTCTTTTGGCCTTGGCGGCGGCGATCCGGTTGGCCTCATAGATTTCTGCACCAGTTTTAACGGATCTTCTTCGTGCCGGTCTATCCTGGGCGAGGTCCTCCCAGGTCAACGGGTTGATTTACAGTTACTTCAGCGATTTCTTCAAAGTGTCCCTGTAGCGTCGTTTTTGACCTCCCTGTCGGTGAGAACCCGTAGCGGCATCTCCGTGGAAAAGTCGTTTGGGTAGTCGCCCATCGTCCATTCTTACCAGGTGGCTGCTACATCGCATTTGCACTTGCCTCAGCATGGCGTGGATCTTGAGGATTCTGGTCCACTCCAGGACTTCCGTGTCCGGGATCCTGTCTTGCCATCTCAGCTTCAGTATTCTGCGGAGGCAGCTGAGATGAAAGTGATTCAGCTTCCTGGCTTTGTTCTAGTAGACGGTCCAGGTTTCCGCTCCGTAAAGGAGTGTCGTCAAGACGACGACCTTGTACATCTTCAGTTTGGTGTTCAGGTGAATACCGCGGCGATTCCACACGGAGGCCTGCAGCCGGCAGAAGGCCTGACTAGCTTTGGAGATCCGTTGGGCAACCTCGTCATCGATTCCCGTGTTGCGCGAAATCGTGCTTCCTAGATAAGCGAAGGTTTCCACGTCTTTGAGTTTAGCACCGTTGACATTGATTCGAGGAGCATTGTATTCCACGCTGAGTGGCGGCTGGCGCATGACAACCGCGCGCGGAAGATGCGTTGACAGCGTGGGCATGTTTGCAGGGCCTGGGCATCGACGGTGTTGGTCCGGGGCTCTTGTGAATTTCGTGCCGCTATTTTGACCTTGGCGGCGGCAATCCGGTTGGCCTCATAGATTGCTGAACCAGTCTTCACGGATCTTCTGCATGCCTCCGATACCTTCCCGTTGTCAGTGACGCGCGCCGTCATCCCGTCATGAAGCTAACGCACCATGTGCGTGAACCACTCAGTACAACCGAATTGCTGCATGACTTTCCACAGTCCGTCGCGATTCACCGTGTCAAAGGCTTTCGTTAGATCCACGAATGTAGTGTATAGGTGAGATCGCATCTCCTGGCAGTTCTCTTGTAGCTGGCGGGCGGCAAAGATCATGTCGGTTGTTCCGCAAATTTGGCGGAAGCCACAATGGCTTTCCGGGAGCAGGCCCTGCTCTAGATGACCGTTCAGACGATTGAGAAGTATACGGGCGAAGATCTTCCTGGCGATGTTGAGCAAACGAAATGCCTCTGTGATTATCTAAGAGTTGCCGGTTTCCCTTCCGTTTGTAGAGATGGAAGATGGTCCCGTCTTTGAAATCCTGAGGAACTTGTCCTTGGCGCCACTTCTCCATTCTTCTCCGCGAGTAAGTTGCTGATGTCGGCGTCATTTTCGTCAAACCAGTCCTGGTGTGGACGGCGTGTGCATCCGAGGACTTCGAGGGTGGTGGACTGGATGACATTTCACAGTTGACACCATCGTGTCTTCACGGTAGCATTATCATCTGGAGCATGCAGGTCCTCCAGTTTCTCGGTTATTTGGTCACTGAAGTCAAAACAGTGAGCAGGCAAATTTAACAAAATAGTTTTTAACTTACATGGCGGCCTCTTACCTTGGGGCATTTGCCGGGGTTGCAGTCGGAGCCTCGTCTGGGAGATGACGAGGCAGTGATCTGTCCAACCATCGGCCTCGCGGATCGCCTTGGTTACCAGCACGTCTTGTCGATCTCACCTCCGGACGAGAACATAGTCCAGCAGATGCCAGCACCGCGACCGAGGGTGCATCCACATGGCTTTCTCCCGCGTCGGAAGGCGGAAGAAGGTGTTAGTCAGCAAGAGACGGATTTCCGCACATGTGCGCAGAAAAAGGAGGCCGTTATCGTTACAGCTACCGTTACCGTGGGGACCCAGCACTCCCTGCCAGGCAGTGTGGTCCGTCTCGACGCGGGCGTTGAAGTCACCAAGGACAATTAACTTGTCCACCTTCGACACAGTCGCCAGCAGGGCGTGCAGGTCCTCGTAGAATTCGTCCTTTGCCGCATCAGAGCTCGTCATCGGAGGAGCGTAGGTGCTGATGATGGTGGCGAACTTGGCTCCCCGAAGAGGCAGGCGGAGGCTCATCAGGCGATCATTGATACCCTGCGGCAGACTGGACAGACGTCCCACGATGTCTTTTCGGATGGCAAAGGCAACACCGGCGTCGCGTAGCTCTGCCTTGGCCGGCCGCTCCAGAAGAAGGTGTAGCCGGCACCCACCTCCTCCAGATGACCCTGCTCAGAGAATCGGGTCTCGCTGAGAGCAGCAATGTCCACCTTGTAGCGCGCCAGTTCCCGAGCGACTAGTGCCATCCTCCGTACCGGCCAGTTGCTCCTAGGATTGTCTAAAAGAGAACGAACATTCCAGGCTGCTAGTGTGAGTGGAATCACCCGAGCAGCCTGGAGGGTATGGCGAGGGGGATTGGGACGGGGGTATTGTTGTTTGTTTGAGTTTTACGACCGCATATTTTGCGATCTGCGAGCCGCGGCCGGCTGCAGAAGACGTGATAACCAGCATTTATTTAGGGCACCTTTTCTAGTTCCTTCCTCCGCGAGGAGGCAGGCATTGCTGTCCCTAAATAGGGCTGCTCAGACATCCTAGACGGCTGCCGAACTCCAATATGGGTCACGGTTTTGTTTAAGTGGAAGAACGACCCGAGTTAGCGTAGGCCGCCTGCAGGGGTTGCTGTCGCCCCCACCGTAGGACTTTTTGAAAGGGGAGGTGGGAAGTTCGGGAGTCAGACATACCGGGTGTGGAGTCCCACGCAACACCGGAGACCCTCACCTGGTTTAGCCCGCCGGTTGTGACGGTTGCCCGGGGTGTGGCCGCTGGGAAGAACCCAACTTCGAGGAGCCACAGGTGAGAGTTGGGTACCAGTAAGAGGCGGCCACGGGAGCATTCACCACCTGTACGAGACAAATGGAGCGACCAAATGCTATCTGTGTGGTGCCACCCTTAACTAGTACCCCTACACCCCGCTATAAGATGCGCATCAATACCCTCACCAAGGCCCAATTCTCCGAACAGGATCAGCTGGAGGAATTTAGCGACGGCTATCACCTTCTTCAGCGGCCGCCCGAAAGCAGAGCAACACGATACTAACGTTTTCGTTGCCATTCGGCACAATCGCGTGGCCAATTTACATCAAAGAAGGCCGCAGAAACACATACTTGCCTTTTTGGGGACCCTAATTTGCCATCGTCCTCATCGCCTACTTCCTTCAATGACCAGCTCCAACAAGACGAAGAACAACTTCTACGAAGACTTGTACGCCCTCCTGGTGATTGTGTCCAAAGAACATAAGTTGGTTGTCATTGGCGACTTCATTGCTCACGTCGGGGCAGACGACGCTACCTGGGGGGCGTGCTGAGTCCTACAAAATCAGTGGCTGTAACAATAATGGCTTTCTCCTTCTGCGAACCTACGTCAAACGCGACCTCTTACACACCAATGCCTTCTTCTAGCGTGGGAGAGGGCAATATGGGTGCACTCTCACTTGCGGCGCTGGCAGCTGTTAGACTATTTTCCCCGAGATCGACAGAACGTGCTGGTTACCAAGGCAATCTGCGACGCCGATGGCCGGACAGAGCACGGCCTCTTCATCTCTAAGATGCGACTCCGAATAAAACCTCACAGTGGACCACAAGGTAGGCGCCTACCAGGTAAATTAAACACGCTTCTGATAAATTTGCCTGCTACCAGCGTAGATTTCACAAACCAGTTGACCTAGTGCCTGGAAGAATTTGGAGTCTCAAGGCGACAACTTCCCAGTGGAGACACAATGGTACCAACTGCGGAAACTCATCTATGCTAACGCCCTGGGCGTCATCAGTTGCACCCGTCACCAACACCGGGACTGGTTTGACAACAAAGACACCTAGATAACCGACCTGTTCATGGAGAAGAATAAACTGCACAAACCTACATTAACCGTAGAACTGATGTAAGCAAAGCTGCCTTCTTCAGATGTCTTCATCCGGTGCAGCGACGGCTGCAGAACGGATATGAAATGTGTGAATGTATCGCAGGGCCAAGAAAATCCAAGGATACGCGGACCTAAACCAGATAAAGGATTTCTTTACGTCAATCAAGGTAGGCTACGGCCCCACAGGCAAAGCAACCGCACCATTGCACAGCTGTGAGGGAGCAACAATTCCCATGGATAAATTGCAAGCTGTGAATCACTGGGTAGAACACTTCAGAGGCCTCATCAGTCCGGCGTCCGAAATCTCCGATGCCACCATCAAAAAACTCCTCTAAGTGGAAATGAACGAGGACCTGAACCTCCCACCCCCAGTCCCAGAAATAATCAAGGCTGTACGCCAGATATCCCTGGGAGAAATCGCCAGGAGTCAACGCAATCCCGGCCGAAGTCTAGAAGTACTTTAACCCTCGGCTGATGGACAAACTGGCCTAACTGTTCTAGGAAATGTGGTGACAAGGACAAGTCCCCCATGATTTCAAGAACGCGCACTATCGACATGTACCAATCACAGGGACATCTCACGACTCAACATCGCAGGCAACCTCTTCGTTCGCACCCTTCTCAACCGTCCTAAAGTGCATCTAGAGCAAGGACTTCTACCAGAAAGCCAGTGTGGATTTCGCAGGAGCCACAGAACGATCGTCGTTATCTTCACAGTCCCTCAACTCAAGCATAAATGTCAATAACTGAGGATGAACCTCTCCACTACCTTAGTCAATTTAACGAAGGACTTCGGCGCAATCAACCGTGATGGATTCTGGAAAATAATGCTGAAATTCGGATATCCGGAGAAATTCATACAAATTGTGCTCCAGCGTCACAGTGGGATGATGGCTCACATCTCGGACAACGGTGCAATCTCTGAAATGTTCGCGGTGACCATTGGGATGAAGCAGGACTTCCCACTCACTCTACTGATCTCCGCTATTTTGACAGATGCCTACGGTTAGGAAAGACCGGGGATCGACATCAATCACCACATCGACGGAAAAGCGTTCAATATTCGTAGCCTGAAGGCGTCTGCGAGAATAAAACAGAGCAGCGTCCACGACCAATTGTTGGTGGATGACTGCGTGCTGAATACCACTTTGGAAAGTGACATAATTCCCGACAGTGCGAACCTCTTCTCCCCCTGGTTGTTCCAATTTCGGGCTGACCAGCAACACAGAGAAGACGGTAGTCATGCGCCAACCGGCACACAACGCGGAACCTATTGAACTTTAAATCAACGTCATTGGAACCAAATGTGCATCAGGGGCCAACCTCGCTTACCTCGGAAGTGCAACTTCAAAGAATGCCAAGATCAACTACGACTAGTCTCACCGGACCTCCAAAGCCAACCAGGGGTTTGGGCGGCTACAGCACTCAATCTGGAACAGGTGCGAACTTCAAGTCAACATGAAACTCAATATTTGAAGGGCCTTAGTCCTGACGTCGTTGCTCTGCCTGGCGGAGACAAAGAAGGTCTACATCAAACAAGTTAGGCAAATCAATCATTTCCACCCCAGCTGTCTCAGGAGAATACTAATGTTGAAGTCACAAGACAGAATCCCAGTCAAGGAAGTTCTGGAAAAAAAAATCAGAATCCTCAGCATCCACGACATACTGATGCAAATTCAACTTCGATAGAGCAGCCACCCGGTGAGAATGGACGACGAGCGACTACCAAAACAACTTTTCGCTACGCATGCTCGCCGACAGGGAGGTCCAAAACGACGCTACAAGGTCACTTGGAAGAAATCTTTGAAGCTACTGCAAATCAACCCAAATCTCGTTACATCAATTTCAAAATAAGTAGACGTAGGAAAATTTGAAAATTCATTTACTAACTGGGGATGCGAATGATTAACTTGTTATCGTAAATGGGTGGGTGCAGGCTAGCACACTGCATTTAAGATAACCTAGGCCTTGACTTTTGGTTGATGACGTTCCCATGCAGAAACTACAACATCAGACGAGAGATGTGTCAACCCTTTCGATAGGATTTAAGCGCAGTTATAATACCATTAAAAAAACTTTATGCGATACTAATATTTACAGTTGCAACTAGAGCACATGGGTCGTGGCTCCTGGCAGAGCATTTGACCTAAAAATTAAAAACCCCTCTATCGAATGTTGCGTCTTTTGGATGCGGAGTTTGGATACGGCTGGCTACCGACGCCAAACAAGCCAGAACTTAGCACTGTCAACTCCCTTGTATCTCTCGATCATTAATAAATTCGCTTCATCTGACCGCCACCTTGGGCCCTCTACCAAACCGCCAAGGAAAAATGCCAAACCCTAGCCAGCCGTTTCTCCCTCTCTCCAATTATCACCTTCTTTCCTGTGGTCTGACCGGCATAATCAATAGTTCGTTCTTGGGTATGATTGCTTCCCGTTTTATCGCAGCTACAATGTTGCCGGCGGTGTCTGGAGTGTCTCCGCTGCACAAGGCCATCACCAGAAATTCTGAGGTTTACCCTCTAGGAGCGTCCATTCTGTTTTATTCGACTGCATGGTTGATGCTGACAACAGCGCGCACCTCCCGCGTTGTTTACGTGCCGTGGTGGCCCCTGCACGCCCGGCGCAGTCACTACCACAAGCTGGGCGGCCATAGTCACACCCCTGCTGCCGCTGTCACTCAGTGGCCCATGTCGAGCCGCAGACTGTGTGCTTGCCAAGTTCCGAGGCCGACTCTGCGTTCTCGACTAGAACGTGATGACTCCTTTTAGTGCCACCACCGTCTGCATGGCTCGACGACACCTTGACAGAAAAACCAAAGGCGGGGCACACGACTTGCCCGGCAAATCTGAGGCAGCACACTTCACTAACTGAGCGGCGACTATAATAACGCCAAGGTAGGTTCAAGATGCATCCGTTCTACTTTGAGAAGGAAAGATCGTGCAGAGTGGGCGTCATTCATACTCCCGTCAAGGGTTCTAATAAAAGTGGGTCAGCTGAGCTAGGAATGATATCGCACATATTGGTCGGCGTGAGGTAAAGACACTGGATCTCGCAGTCCGCACACGTGCCGGGACAACAAACTATTGTGCGACACTTCAAATCCTACAATGAATGCTAACCTCAATGGAAAACAAAATATAGGGTTAGGCGCAGGTTGACACTCTCATTTTCCTCATTTAGCCTCACCAATAAAAGTCTTATCACTACCAGCCCCGTATTACTCGCTGACCCATCCTTTATTTCCTGAGTTGGGCCACATAGTACGTTCTTGTCGGCTGCTCCAGTGCTGTAATTTCCTAGACCGAACGGTAACTCGGTCCTCTGTGAAATTTAGTTGAGGAGTTAAAATAGCTTTGATGCATTACCTTTGCGCTTCGCCGGATAGGGAAGAAATGCTACATGCAAACAGAGACCTCTCGCCTAATCGGGAGCAGTAGACAGTATCTGAGCAAGTTTTGTTAGGTGCGGGTGAAGAAAATAAGAAAATCGTGAGGAAAATGAGGGGTGGAGAAGTAAAAAACCTGCCGGAGACAAAAATTCTGCTTGCTTAAAGGCTCGATCACAGAAAAATGATAAGTCAGGGAATTAAACAGCGGCCGTTGCGCCAAAAGTGGGGGAGGGGGAGGGGTAGCTGTGGCTACGCGGAGTTCCAAGCGGTAAAACTTGAAACGATGCACACCCTCGAGGCACTGTCCTCAACAATACCTTTCTATAGTTTACCAGAGGAGTGCTTACAAGTTACGACTTGCCCGCCACCTTCCCAGTGACTAGACTATGATAACCTCCGGTCGACATCGAAAGAGCCACACATTCAGTTAGGTGACAAATAGCGACAGCATATATGGTTTGGTCGACAAGATATGATGGAGCTGGAGTCTGCATGCTGTTCGGTAGATCATACCGTGATAGTCAGCAAGGTAACAAGAGGGTTGCCCGAGGTAACCATTTCCGACGCAACTGCAACTTATCGCAGTTGCAACTTCTGGTAGCAAGTTGCAACTGAAGGGACTGGTCTATTGAAAATCGCCAAATTTAAAGGAAATTTAGAAGACCAACTTACATCCAGACAGATCCTTAAATGCCAATTATGAATAAAAAGGAGGTTCTGGACCCAAAATTAGTTCTTACTACGCTTGGAGATAAGACCTTGATCATCCTTACCACTACGACCGCCGTAAGGTCAATAACCTAAAAATCTGAGTACCGCTTGTGGAACTATTGTACAGTTTAATGCTCATATTCCACAAAACAAACGTCATTAGCTTCCAAAAAACTCAGTGAAGCCCTGGTGAGTTTTAGACGACAACGAGATTCTAAAATTCCGATAGAATTGTAACAACAAAAAAGATCAAAGAAACAGACTATGAGCGTTAGGCGGACTCTATCCATCAATCGCATGCTTTTCGCCATGACTGACCAGCTAGAACTTACGTCTACTAATCCAGTAAAGGCAGATGGGGTGTAGGGGTACTAGTTAGGGGTAGAAACACACAGATAGCATTTGGTCGCTCCATTTGTCTCGTACAGGTGGTGAATGCTACTGTGGCCGCTTCTAACTGGTACCCAACTCTCACCTGTCGCTCCTCGAAGTTGGGTTCTTCCCAGTGGCCACACCCCGGGCAACTGTCACGACCGGCGGGCTAAACCAGGTGAGGGTTCCGGTGTTGTGTGTGCCTCCACACCCGGTATGTCTGACTCCCGAACTTCCCACCTCCCCCTCTCAAAAAGTCCTACGGTGGGGGCGACAGCAACCCCGTAGGCGGCCCAGACTAACTCGGGTCGTTCTCCCACTAAAACAAATCCGTGACCCATAGGGAGTTCGGCAGCAGTCTGGGATGTCCAAGCAACCCTATTTAGGGATAGCACTGCTTGCCTCCTCGCGGAGGAAGGGGCTAGAAAAGGTGCCCTAAATAAATGCTGGTTATCACGTCTTCTGCAGCCGGCCACGGCTCGCAGATCGCAAAATACGCGGTCGTAAAACTCAAACAAACAACAATACCCCCCGTCCCAATCCCCCTCGCCATACCCTCCAGGCTGCTCGGATGAGTCCACTCACACTAGCAGCCTGGAATGTTCGTTCTCTTTTAGACAATCATAGGAGCGAGTGGCCGGTACGGAGGACGGCACTAGTCGCTCGGGAATTGACGCGCTAGAAGGTGGACATTGCTGCTCTCAGCGAGACCAGATTCTCTGAGCAGGGTCATCTGGAGGAGGTGGGTGCCGGCTACATATTCTTCTGGAGCGGCCGGCCAAAGGCAGAGCGACGCGACGCTGGTGTTGCCTTTGCCATCAGGAACGACATCGTGGGACGTCTGTCCGGTCTGCCGTAGGGTATCAATGATCGCCTGATGAGCCTCCGCCTGCCTCTTCGGGGAGACCAGTTCGCTACCATCGTCAGCGCTTCGCTCCCCAATGACGAGCTCGGATGATGCGAAGGACCAATTCTACGAGGACCTGCACGCCCTGCTGGCAACTGTGTCGAAGGTGGACAAGTTAATTGTCCTTGGTGACTTCAACGCCCGCGTCGGGACGGACCACACTGCCTGGCAGGGAGTGCTGGGTCCCCACGGTCACGGTAGCTGTAACGATAACGGCCTCCTTTTTCTGCGCACATGTGCGGAAATCCGTCTCTTGCTGACTAGCACCTTCTTCCGCCTTCCGACGTGGGAGAAAGCCACGTGGATGCACCCTCGGTCGCGGCGCTGGCATCTGGTGAACTATGTTCTCGTCTGAAGGCGAGATCGACAGGACGTGCTGGTAAACAAGGTGATCCGCGATGCCGATGGCTGGACAGATCACCACCTCGTCATCTCCCAGTCGAGGCTCCGACTGCATCCCAGACGAAGGCCCCAAGGTAAGAGACCGCCAGGTAAGTTAAAAAACTATTTTATTCAATTTTCCTGCTCACTGTTTTGATTTCAGCAACCAAATAACCGAGAAACTGGAGGACTTGCATGCTCCAGCTGATAATGCTACCGTGGAGACACGATTGTGTCAACTGCGAAATGTCATCCAGTCCACCGCCCTCGAAGTCCTCGTATGCGCACGCCGTCAACACCAGGACTGGTTTGAAGACAATGACGCCGACATCAGCAACTTACTCGTGAAGAATGGACTACAAAAGTCCTACATGGAACTTCGAACTGACGCCACCAAAGCAGCCATCTTCAGATGCCGGCGCCTTGTACGGCAATGGCTACGGGAGATGCAGGATGCCTGGATGATCCGACAGGCTGAGGAAATCCAGGGGTATGCGGAACGCGATGAAATGAATAACTTTTCAAAGCCATCAAGGCCATCTACGGCCCGTGTATCAAGGGGACTGGACCGCTGCTCAGCTCTAACGGCACAACACTGCTGACAGAGAAATCGCAAATTCTGAAGCGCTGGGCCGAGCACCCCAGAAGTGCCCTTTATTGCTCATCAGCCATCTCTGATGCTGCCATTGACCGGCTCCCTCAAGTGGACATGAAAAATGACCTGGATTTGCCGCCTTCCCTACAAGAAACCATCCGGGCCGTGCAGCAGATTTCCAGCGGTAAAGCACCGGGATCCGATGCAATCCCACCGGAAGTCTACAAGCACGGTCGACCCCGGCTGATGGCAGAACTCACAACACTCTTCTGCGAGATGTGGCGCCAAGGACAAGTTCCTCAGGATTTCAAAGACACGACCATCGTCCATCTCTACAAACGGAAGGGGGACCGGCAACTCTGTGATAATCGCAGAGGCATCTCGTTGCTCAACATCGCCGGGAAGATCTTCACCCGTATACTTTTCAATCGTCTGAATGGTCACCTAGAGCAGGGCCTGCTCTCGGAAAGCCAATGTGGCTTCCACTGACACCGTGAAACAACCAATATGATCTTTGCCACCCGCCAACTACAAGAGAAGCGCCAGGAGATGCGAACTCACCTACACACTACCTTAGTGGATCTGACGAAAACCTTTGACGCAGTTAATCGTGACGGACTGTGGAAAGTCATGCAGAAATTTGGTTGTCCTGAGCGTTTCACGGACATGGTGCGTCAGCTTCATGACGGGATGACGGCGCACGTCCTGACAACGGGACGGTATCCGAAGCATTCGCAGCGACCAACGGAGTGAAGCAGGGCTGCGTACTGACCCTCAACCTCTTCAGTCTCATGTTCTCGGCTATGCTGATGGACGCCTACCGTGATGAGCATCCTGCAATCCGCATCGCCTACAGAACTGACGGGCAACTTCTCAACAGTCAGCATATGCAGGCTTCAACGCATGTGGCTACGACTGCAGTCCATGACTTGCTCTTCGCGGACGACTGTGCCCTTAACACCGTGACGGAGGAGGACATGCAAATGAGCATGGATCTCTTCGCCGAAGGCTGCACCGATTTTGGATTAACAATCAGTACAGCCAAAACGGTTGTCATGCACCAGCCGCCAATCAGCGTGGAATACAATGCTCCTCGAATCAATGTCAACGGTGCTAAACTCAAAGACGTGGAAACCTTCGCTTATCTAGGAAGCACGATTTCGCGCAACACGGGAATCAATGATGAGGTTGCACAACGGATCTCCAAAGCAAGTCAGGCCTTCGGCCGGCTGCAGGCCTCCGTGTGGAATCGCCACGGTATTCACCTGAACACCAAACTGAAGATGCACAAGGTCGTCGTCTTGACGACACTCCTTTACTGAGCGGAAACCTGGACCGTCTACTCGAACCAAGCCAGGAAGCTGAATCACTTTCATCTCAGCTGCCTCCGCAGAATACTGAAGCTGAGATGGCAAGACAGGATCCCGGACACGGAAGTCCTGGAGTGGACCGGAATCCTCAAGATCCACGCCATGCTGAGGCAAGTGCAAATGCGATGTAGCAGCCACCTGGTAAGAATGGACGATGAGCGACTACCCAAACGACTTTTCCACGGAGATGCCGCTACGGGTTCTCACCGACAGGGAGGTCAAAAACGACGCTACAGGGACACTTTGAAGAAATCGCTGAAGTAACTGCTAAATCAACCCGGTGACCTGGGAGGACCTCGCCCAGGATAGACCGGCACGGAGAAGATCCGTGAAGACTGGTTTAGTAATCTATGAGGCCAACCGGATCGCCGCCGCCAAGGCCAAAAGAGTAGCACGAAAGTCACCAGCGCCCCGGACCAACACCGCCAATGCCCAGGCCATGCCAACGTGCCCGCGCTGTCAACGCATCTTCCGCGCGCGAATCGGCCTAGTTGGACATCTTCGGACGCAATGCACCAACAATCCAACAATTCCAATTTCTACGTCAAATTCTGCCAACCCTCCTTCTGACTCCCCCACCCTTACTCCTGGCATCAATTCCATTACTCCCACCATCATAGAGACCACATCCCTCTACTCATCGCCTGTTACCCCCACCGCCTTCGCCTTCACTACCACTACCACCACCACCACCACCACTAACAGCGATGGAGACTCTCTCCTAAACTGTCATCAATGCGACCGCACATTCACCTCACGTATCGGCCTGGTCGGTCACCTGCGAATCCATCGCACGGAGGCTGGTGAACTAGTGCCTGGGGCTCCAACATACAGTCGACGCGCCCGCCTCCACTGCCCTCACTGCCCTCACTGCTCCCGCACATTTACACACCGCATGGGCCTATTAGGACACATGCGCCTCCACGACAACCTGCGGTAAACCACCGGAGGCTAAGCTACATCAGCGCACACTACCTACACCAATAAATAGACAACACCCTCACAATCACCATATACCAGAGTATATCACGGTTTCCTAGAAACCGTGGCTGGGAAGGCTGCCAATCTGACGCTTCCACCAGACCACGCCATCGGGCTCAGTGTATGTGCTGTGTGTGTCGAGTGGCTGACCAGTGAACTGGGAGTCAGACGGTGATGGCTGCTCCATATCCCCTGAGTAAGTAGTTACTGGTTTTTTGCGTTATGGGGGCCAGGTCGTGCTGTGGCGCTGATCCGTCCGCCAATGCGCCCACTCCCACATCAGGCAACTGACCGGCTCGGACAGGCCTCCACATTCAGTACAAACTGGAAAGACTAGGTCCATGGAGATATCGTTCAGTGCATTACGTTCCTTCTGCAGTTCCGAGACTTCTGTGTTCGACTTTGGACAGTCGCAGTCCGGCACATGTTCCAGTCCAATCTTTGTAGCGCAGAGACTGTCAAAGAAAGGCTACCTAATGTGAACAGCAGATCCTTATGTTCTAATGCAACAGTGAGAATGCCTTACCCTATAAAGCGGAGAGCGACGCAAGGAATGGGGGGTCTGTAGAACATGGTTGCCGTTTTGACGTCTTTAAAAAAGCCCCTACGAGAACTGCTCGGGAGACGACCACGGCGGAGGTAGTGAAGTTAATTGAAAAAGGACTTGAAAAAATAGCCTCGACTACAACGCCCTCCCTATTAAAAATAAGGGACTTAATTGAGCCAGTGTCTTCAATCTAAATTACACTTTATTAGGGCTATACCTATCGACACAGCCTCCACGTTAAATTAGCAGAGCACCTACCATCGTTGACGAAAAATGGACATGTGCCTATTTAGCTAAACAATTACTGTAGTGGGTTCCGCACATAATGCACCTGCGTGCACACCACCAATCAAAAGTGTGCGGGGGTACCGATTCCTCAGACAGTCTGCAAATTTTATAGATTGCAGAATTCTGGCCCGTTTCATAAAAATTCGAATTTATTCGTAAAAAGTTGCCTTTCGATACCCTGAAACGATATTACGGTCGTAGTTACCGACTAGGTCTACCGTGTGCCCCAGGGCAAGGTGTTCACAGGGCCAGTGACTTGCGCGTGGATTGGTTCATAATGATGGTAGACTTGTGCAGCATCTACCGCGATCTCCCCTCCCTTAACCATCTGGGTCCGACATCATTACGATGTCAAGAAGACCGGAGGCAGAATCGGACGCAGGTGGCTGAGTGAGCCTGTACCCACGCGTGCCACCGCACCCCTCCCCTCGATGGGTGTCATTTGGTATGGGTGCTACTCCCCATTAACGCTCACCGCACTGCGTCTGTGTGATCCAGTGTATCTATCGCGTGGCCCGGTGTAGAGACACCCACCCTGAAAGTGTCATCATAAGAAGACCAGCCACCTCCATATTGTCTCTTAATATAGCCGAGCAAAGCCATCAGAGTACGAGTCTGTGACTTACTGACAGCGCGGCTCACTCAAGTGCCCAAAAATCAGAGCCAGTGCCTGAATCCTGGTTCTTCCTGATTTGCGTAGAGCTGGATGATGCAGGCCACTAAGGCAATACTTGTTGTTTCGGTCTCCCCCGGCTGTCAGTAACACGTCTTATCCACTAATTGCTTACAATAAAATGTGAAAAAGTGGCTTCGTCTGCAACTCAACAGACGACTGCGCCGAAAGCTCTGCGTCAACCCCCCCCCCAAAAAGTCCATGACTTTACGCCGTAGACTTCAGTTTTGTCTGGACGGGCTCAACAATCCCATTCCCGGTAAAATTGCGTACAGTAGGTTCATGAGCAGTTCACGTCAGTCAGTAATTGAATATTCATTTCTCTTAACGACATTTCGGGGTTCTGGGTGGATAAGATGTGCACAGAGAAAATTTGCTCGAATAACGAGTTAAAACAGCTGCACAAAACTACTCGGTATTGGTAAACATCGCGCAGTACCTGCTTTAATTGCCTTATCTGAACTTGGGTTTGCCAACTCGCAAAGATTCATCCACAGAACGATGGCGCTAGCCATATCACAAACATTGTAAGTTTTGCGTACATTTTTTCCTAGTTAGAGAGTCCTCCATGCTATCGACCGTGCAAGCATTACGCTCCAATGGCACGATAATTGCCGATGAATGTGCGCAGAATGGTTGGTACCCCAGACACGACTAGTCACTCTCCGGTCAAACACTGCGACTTAAGAGACCGGACAGCAACCATATATGGCACCTTGTGCCAGTTGAAATTTCTACCCGCGTGTGACCTGTAGACTTAACTCAGCTGCTTGGAAGCATAGTTAGCTGCCAGAGCAGAATGGCCAGCTCGAGCGACCGTCAATCCCCCTAAATTTGCCCCTCTTCTCTGATATCCTGTATACTCCCGTTGGTGAAGCTAAGCCATAAGTAGAAAGATTTCACAAGGGAGACTGGAATGGCCCTTTCTACCTTACCAGCCAGCCAGCGATTTCTAACCGCAGGTTTTGCAACACCTGAAACTGGAACCCGCGATAGAGTTTATGCCTGCATAATATACTAGGCGCTGAGCGGCTGCTGGCGGGACTCCAGATTGAGCTCCAAGGCAGAGCGGGATGAGTGTATTCCGTAACGCGGCTGGTGAGAGCCTACTGAAAAAGTTATAAGTACCCTCCGTATAACAGGGTGGTCTTGCGTTAAATTACAGGGAAGGTTAGGATTAGGAGTCTTATCGTTAGTGCTAGAGAGAGACCACTGGAATAGGTGCCACTTAGAGTTTAGTGCAAGGACACATGCAGTGCGGGGGAGGGTACTTTTACCTAAGTTCAACCCTCCCACTAATAAGCACAAAATGTTTTGACAGAACACCAGAACCTCATCAGAGTCAGAGGTCCGCCACCATTGGCGTAACAGGTGTGAGTATCAGGAGTTGCAAATGTATTTCGCAGACTGAAATTATCACAAGGAAAAATGGTAGGTAAGTTAGGCATGTACACACGTTATGCACAGGGGAGAATGGACAGACGGTGATCTGCCATGCATGAACACAAATTTGTCATCAACTGGATAGTAGTTAATTACACTGGCGCATCGCAAAACAGGCATCAATATAGGAAACGTCAATCGTTGACTCGAATTCGGTAAGGAGTTCATGGGCATTTGTTCGCTCAGGGGGCGCCGGCATCGCCTAGACAAAAAAAAAACAGAAAATGTGCGAAATAACAGATAGGAAGAGTATACGCTTCTCATAAAAACACCATGAAAAGGAGACGAGGATATATTCGTGACCAGTATTTAGGGTCAATTAAATATAAGAATAGGCTAAAGTTCTGTAGGTGGTGAGCTGCAAAGGGCCATATGCATGTGCAGCTAAGGTATATTTCTAAACATGTGGTAGACCAAATCAATTGACAATAGTCTTCGGGAAATTTTGCTGGAGACTACTATGACGCCAGAACCTTTGGGACGTTACGATGACCTAGTACATATGCGAGACGAGAAGCGCGAAAGAAATGAAAAATAGGTCAAGGTAACTGAGGAGAAAAGAGCCATAGCCGAATAAGACGAACCCCTTAAAGGCAGCTTCTTCTCACACAGGAAACAAATAATAAGAACTGGCAGGCGCGGGAGATGAAGGAGAGAGCAGTCTGGGGGATTAACGTCTACCGTCGGTTGACCAAAGTTCTGCTTTCGTTCACATCTGGCTTTCTTTTAATACCCTTCTAACTTCTGAAACGTCATGTTTAAATATCCCTCACCATCACTAATTGAGTGCGGATATTTTTAAGTTGTTCCAGTTCATGAAAGCCTCTAAGACCATTAGTTCATAATCTGTTTTCCGGATGTGATCTGTCCTCGTTGACACCTTTCGCTCGGCAATGAGTTTTTACGAAGATCACGAGAGCGGTTACCGCAGCAAGGAAATAGATGTTCAAAGATTGGGACATGGATCAACACCTCCGGGTATGCTCTCGAAGCGGTACGCATCCAAAAATGGATATTTTTTGACGCCTGTTAATACTGCAAGTGGAGAATCTCATACAATCTTGGCCGTTACTTCCTAGTATGCTTCTAAATTACAATTCGCTTCAATGACACGTCGAATTTTCTTCATGCATCCGCCTTGCCACCTACGACAAAGCTACTCGGAAAACGCTTTGAGCACTACGTAGAGGTGAATGACTACTTCGTACCTAGCTTCTACCAGTCTGAAGGAAACTATGTCTTCGTGAGGTTAAGTATCTAGAAGCAGGACTGGTTTTAAGAAGTGGTCAATACCGTTCAGTTGAATGCAGAAAAAGTACAAGTGCAATGAGAGATTATTTGATATATCGCACGTAAAGTGTTCGACACAATCAACCGTGAGAATTCAAATGCACTTGTCGGAGCTGCCCTGACCAAGCACTCATTACGGAAAAATCGACTTTTAGTGTATCACACTCAATAAAGGAAACCGGAGGCCCGTCTCCATCATTTTAGGCAAACGTGAGCTCAGGATAACTACACCGTTAAGAATCAGTCGGAGAGATTTTTGTCGGAATCGGGAAAGCGATGCCTATGCTAAACATAGACCAGACTGGCAGCTGTGCCCAAACTCACCTGTATCTATCTCCTTCCAACTAGACCCCTAGGGAAGTTAGCCTTTCAAAGGCACTTGCAAGTCATAACTGGGATCCGTGGTCGAGCGAACATGTCGCCGCCTTCTCATGACAAACAGCGAAAGTTCGGGCCAACTGTTCTCCCTCAAATGCAAAAGCCCTGCATTAAGAGGGCAGAATGGAAAAAGCAAAAGAGTGTTTGCGCGTGTAACCGCACGTCATCACACACCGAAGTCGCTGAGGATGATGCCGAAATGCTGTCTCTGTCAAGCAGAATAACGAAACCCAAGGCAGTAAAACGCGTCATAGTTCTGCCGCATGACGAAAACGTTAAGGGTAAGAAAAAGTGGCGGAATACGAGTTAGTGTCAGCAGACCATTCGCACATGAGGCGCTTGGAACAAATTTCTCAATTACCCCATGCACGCTGTGGACGTAAGTATCGCAAGGCACGCATTGAAAGGGGGTATTTACACGGTGGAGGGCAACGCAAGTCTGACTTCCCGTAAATGCCCAAAATATCATACATTCTGCAGAAAGGTTGTCGATAAAATAAAGGAGCGCCGATACACTTACTGACACAGGAAGTTTTACTAAATTTACACGTATAACGAAAGTTTGCGTCAGAACGCAAGCAAGCCCGGCCAAAGCGGGACAAGAGTCTCAACTAAATTTTACCCCCAAACAATTTGATTCATCAGAATCAAGCTTAATTACTGTAGTTTATGTTAAATAAAAATAAACCGCGCAGAGCTTAACGCCCAGGCCTAGAGTCAAAGTCAGGGGTGAAGCTCAGGGAAAAGGAGGAGTGCTACTGGAAGATATTCGTGTCGGGAAACTAGGGTACGTCCAACAGGGGGCAGAGGACCTGCCATTTCCACTGACGTCAGCGGTTGAGGAAGCAGAGCCCAACATTATTAGCTATTCATATCCCCCGGAAGTTATTTTGGCCGTTGGCCAGGTTCAGGCCCCCGCATGAGTGAAAGCCGTGAAGACCTCGATCAACGTCACCACAAAGTAGCAAACCCATGTGCAGCTGGCAAACGCTCAAATACTACAGCGATCCCTGCGCCCTCGAAGTTCCTACAAAGCTCGTCTCAAAGTCAAGTAAGGCCAAATTGAAGAGCTATAAAGTCTTGCACTAAAGCCCCTGTGAAGCCGAAACAACCGCTACTTAGGACATCTCACCCTGCACCGCAAAACTCCGCCATGGCGGTCCAACCGACAAAAACATCCTATTGGATAGCCTACAAATGTCCGAAAGGTATCGCAAGAAGGGCCAGTGGATTTTGAATGCAACCCATAGATTACTAGAGGAGATACTATAAGTTTATTGTATTTTGTTCACAAAGATAACAAGAAGAAAACCACTTGTCACTAAAAGTGACTGCAGTCACCCTATAACATCCTTCCTAGGAGCTTCGTAACCCATTTCAGCGGATAGAGCTTCCAACTCACAAACGGTTTCCGGAGTGCAGGGATTTTCTCCGAAGTTTCAAAAAGAAATCACAGTAACTGAAACAACAGACAACGCTGCACATCAAATCCACCGCTCCCTGAATTTTAATATGCGTAGCCATGTCATGATTGGCATCTCGTATGGCCGGTATCTAGATTCTCGAAACGGACCGGATTTCCACCTTCAATACGTGGTCTGTACGCAAGAAAGTAGAAGAAACGAGCCAGCCAGTGCTACCCGTCACACGAGTGATTATGTTTCTGGAAGACGAATCAATTTGACTGAACAATCGCTAAGAGAGGAAAGAAGAGCTCAACGAAACCGCCGCACCGGCGAGCTGAAATGCGACTACAAACAGATGCGGACGCACAGCAAAAAACAGCGCAGCATTAAGCTTCGCAAACAGCCTTCCCTCACGACCGAGTAGCCCGATTATTCGCCAACGCACGTTCTACCCAGGAAACACAATGAAAAGTGACGCAAAACCAAATAAACCCGCCCTCATCAGATGAACTAAGCTTCATCCAGCGAGTATCACTACAAGCGGCTCTTTCGAGAAAGTATGGATTTTAGGGGGATGGACGCATGGAATTACTGGAAAAGCTTGAATTTGAGGACACTAAAAACTGCTAATTGTCGAGTTACGGATAAGAAAGTACACACGAAACTAACCCCGCGAGCAAGCCTATCCTCCCGCTTCCTCAGTTCAATATTCTTCCGTCTTTCAGCTTCCTCACGCTTAGCTTCGTATTCTTTCCTTCGTTCTGCCTCTCGAGCTTGGTCTTGTTCACGTCGACGACGCTCCGCCTCCTCACGCTCCCTGGCAGCGCGCTCCTCAGCAGCCCTTGACGTCCACTGAGACTGCCGCTTTGCCTCAAGCATAATCTGAGCAGCCGCGGCCTGCTTTTCCAGATACTCTTTATGTGATTTTTGTTCCCCTGTAGCAGTCTCCACGGTCACAGAAAAAGAACTCGAGGTACCCATTGCGGTCGACGAGAGGTCAGGCATGGATTGTGATGCTGTAGTCGACTGCTCCATATACGAGGTAGAGTTTGCAGCACAGGAAGTGACCACTGGTGGATTCGGCTGGGCAATCGCACTAAGCTCGTTACCAGATTTTTTCTTAGTTGAAGAGAAACCGGAACTGGCCCAAACAGGTTGAGGAAAATGGCAGGTCGTTTCTGTCTCAGATTCCGAGTCAGAGGAGTCCTCCGCTGCAGGAGGAACAATCTTACGCTCCTCTAAAGCAACGTTCTGAGATGCTTCTCTAGAGAGGGTACAAGAGGCCATGCTTACGGAACGAGTGCCATCATCGGGAGCGCGGGAGGCGCCTATTTCTGCGCGAACAGAGTCGGGACCACCTGAACGGTTGCGTGGTTGTGCGTCGTACTCGACACCCATACCTGCCGCTGAAGAGCGAGCGACTGCATGAGCCTCCTGAGCCGGAGATTTTCTGTGGCCCTTCCCGTCGCCTATAAGTGAATTAAGAAGACCGGAAGTGCAACCTTACTGGCTTGCTACCGCTTTCTTTTATTCATATGACCACACGAAGCCCAAAGACAGTAATATAAAAAAGAAACAAGCTTAAGTTATTGTTTTCAAAGCTGTACAAAATGCAATTCAGTAAAATGTATACAAAGGTTCCCGAAAAAAAATATTTCGGAAGCTGTAAATTGGAGAACTTAGTTTGATCGACAAGGAACACATATGATACAGTAGGTACATGCGGCTAGAGCCAGAGATGGTAAGAGGTATAATGAACAAAATATGAAGCTCGCAGAACTTTTCGGCCGCGCCCGAAAAAGAGACGAGTGTAGCTGGCTATTTTCATAGTAGCGCAAGAGACCACACAAGCTTGTGTTCAGAGATCTCTTAGTATGGGAGGGGGCATAGTTAAAACGCCTAAACTATGCGAGAAATTGCTATGAAGTGCACGGGAATTTCATCGGGACTCACTGTCCGCTTTTGAGTCAGAGGAGTCACTCTCACTTGAGCCTGTTGTAGATTCAGAGTCACATGAACTTGAAGATGCACTCAACCGGTTCGAAGACTCTAGAAAAGCACGAGCAGTTAGAGGCGAATTCCACGACAACTTACGATTCTTCTTTCCTTGCTGCATGGGATGATAACCACTCGTGTTCATGGGCATTCCGCCAATTTGCCTCAGACGCGACTCCAGCTCCTCCTCCTTCTTTTTCATCGACTCTTCACGAGACTTGGACGGAGCTGTCACAGCGCCACTCTTTTTCATGTACTTCCGCGCACTTGATTTTGCCTTCTGAAGGACTGAAGTTACATAACGTTCAAGCTCGCGAAGAGTAGAGTGCTGTAGAGTTTCGAAGTCGATTTCTATTTCATCAGGATTGCAATCCCTGTGAGAAGGCTCTCGCTGTTGTATAATCTGCACAACGCGACCCAGCTTCTCGCCAGGGAGTTTATTTATATCAAGACTAAGCTGACGCTTCTCATCGTACGTCATGGGGCGGACACTGGCCTCAGCGGAAAATTCCTCGTCTGTAGTATAGCAAGGCATTGGTAAGGTATTCTGAGCCGTGGCGATAGCAGGGGCCAGCTGGGCCGAGGGCCCAGTCTGGGGTACACCCGTGGCCGGACCAGCGGGAGGGTAGGTAACCGCATCTTTAACCAAAATAATTATACGTCGATAAACTTACTTTGGGTTCTGCGCTTTGTTTTCGGTTGTGACTTCGGTTTCCTGATGGCAATAAATCAAATGTGCAAAAGTCATAGCTTACCTGTTGTTGACTTCTTCATAATTTTCGGAAACACCAAGTCGCGAGTTTCCGAAAACAGCACCGGCGTTGACATGAGTGGCAAACTGCGCTCCGTAAGGTGGGGGATGAGCCACTATTATGGACAAGTTACAAGAAAAATAGCAATACCTTTCTTAGGCAACTTCGGTGATATCTGATCGCTTGAGGCGCTCAGACAAGAAAGGATAGAATTCAGGGTCTCTGCAGACCTCTGCAAATCCTCACCAAATTTTGAAAACTGCGCAATAAGTCGTTGATGATCCTTCACGGCCGTCTGCAGGAGCTGCTGTAGGCCCTCAGGGGTACGACAATCAACGGCGTGGTTGAGTTCTACGTCATCCTCTGAGATTTTCGCAAACTGTTCTTCGAAAATGCCTTGTAACATTCGGCCGACATTGGCGACCTCACTGTCCTCGCCGTTGTACTTATAGCAGTTAGCAAACATAAGCCTAATATCGGCTGCAAACTCGTTCTTGTTTAGATAAGCACCACTGTCTAGTTTCGAGCGAACGGTGCTGAGGTCCATAGGATGAGTAATTATATCATGGTAGTCATGCAATGCCAAGCCCTCCACATCTACCGGTTTCAGGAAAAGCTGGTTTAAATGCTGCAAACAAAAACAGCAGATGGGTAAGAAAAACCCACGAGTACCCTATGTCTTGCAGATGATATTTCCTTTAGTAAGGTACTGCACTGTTTCAGCGGCTCACTGAGACGGGGACGTTTACCGATCACCCGTTCTTCAACTTTCACTTTCTTCGACTGACGTCGATCTCGTGATCCATCCACAGAGTGAGGAGTTGACGGAGATTCGTCAACTACCGACTGCTCTGGCTTCCGTTTCAACGGCTTTTTATTTACAGTGGAAGTAAGAGGTCCTTGGTGAGGTACAAGGGCCACGCCAGACGGCGTAGTGGGTGCAACAATAATGGAACCATTGTTCATCTCCTCTTGAATGTTATTGACAGTCATGGAGATATTAGAGTCACTGGATCGATTAGACATGAGGGAACTCGCTGTTTGACTGTGGTTAGGCTTTTGTTGTGATATTTCAACCTCGGGGAAAGGCATTCCCGTGAGGCGATCGCGCGTCAGACGCTCAAGCTTAACGGCCATCGCAACAACATCGTCACCAGGCTTGTTGAAAATATAACAGTTGCGGAACATCGTAAAAATATCATCAAGACACTCTGATGCACACTTGTAAAACTTTAAGTTAAGTCGCTGTTTGATTGTGCCGAGGTCCATCGGATGTTTGATGATTTTCGGATAATCCTGGGACGGTAGCTTAAAGCTTGAAGCAACTTACTGGAAGGTTGAGCTTCTGATGGTCCACTGGCTTAAGAAATGGCCAAACCAACTGGTCCTTTTGAAGAGCCGTCACGACATGCTTCTTAATGTATTCCAATTGATTAGTCATTATTTTAGTGGGTCGAGGCTTGACGCCAGGCATGGCGTCCATGTTTAGAGCCAAAGGCAGCGCAAATACGCAATACCTGGAACGCGAAGAGGGGGCAGGTTAACAACAGTAAGAATTTATTTTTAAAACTTAAAAATTAATGCAGCTCTTTCAGCATGAGCCTGTCTATACAAATATTGTCCGTGACCCCGAACATGTGCTCCAACTCCTCACCTATTGTAACGCTATATATTCGCAAACGCACGAAATTTTCTGACACAAGAGGATATACTTATGCATATTTTTGATTCAGAAAGCTTCAAAACGCAAAATGCTACACAATAACTGGGTTCAAATCATCAGCAAAAGAAAAATGGCGAACCGAAAGCAACTTAACCGGACCTCGCGCTACTAACTCAAACAATCAATAAATGTTTGGTAACATTGCTACGTCCTATTTTACTCCTGTGTCTGAAGAGGTTTTGTTATCCTTCGATACGTGTGGTCTTTCACGATCTATAAATAGATATTTTCTAGCTATATTTCATAAAAGGGACTGATTAATATCCCGTTCGGTCGTCATCATATCAGATGTAAGAGGATGGGATGCGATTATGAAAGTTTATTGGGAGCAGTGATGTAAATAAAACGATAAAGATACGTTAATTAGAAAACGCCTACAAGTATTAGTTAATGATGGGAGAAGGTTAGATGGAGAATGGTTCGCAGTTAATTCCGAAGGGGTGTCCGAGGACCTGCCCGTCATGCTGCGATCGTTGACTGTCTCTGGGGAAACCAAAACATAAAATTAGCCAACCAACCGTAGCAATGCCCCCCCTTTATGTTTGGGCACTGTCCAAAGTGCCCGTTTTAATTATGGGGGCCATGGTGACGACTTCGATTACTACTGGAGAGATCTGGTCTTCGGGGAGAGTGGGTAGTTTGGCAGTCGAACAGAGTGGTAGGTGTCCGCAGTGTGTTTTAAGTTGAGAGTAATGAGTCCTAAAGGGTTGAGAGTCAAGTTTTATAGAATATCGCATAAGGAAGCTTGAAGGGGTAAAAATGTCTAGGACAATAAATGGTCCTTGCCATGGATGGTGGAATTTCGGGGTTATGTCCCTGGGCGGTATAGGGTTATAATTCAGTATAATTCAGTATATATAAGGAAGAAAGGCAGAGCCTTTGAAAACCCTATTTACAGATAGACAGAAGCAAAACAATTAAATGTTACATGGCGATAGTCGTGTTAGTATATCGATCATTGCTGTCGACTAAATATATGTTCATCAATTAAAAATGCATCAAGTCTTCTTTTAAACATTTCAACGATTTCAGCCTGAACAACTGAGGCTGGCAGTTTGTTCCATTCGTCAATCACCCGTTCAGTTCAGTTCAGTTCAGTGTATTTGAGGAAATAGGCTTACGCCTTTGAAATCCCTATTTGTTACATAAAAGTATCAAGAATAAGAAGCAAATTAAAGAAGTAACAGTCAAGTGAATGCAGGCAGGTTTACGTGGTACACTGATATTGTTAATGTTAAGTAGTCACATAGTCTTCATGGTACTGTAACATATGTATGTCAAGCCGATGTTTGAATGTATACACAGACTGGGACATAACAATCGCCTCAGGTAGGTTATTCCACGGTTCCACGACACGGTTGGTGAAAAAATACTTCCAATCTTACTTGGGGCACACTTAGTTTGAATGGATGAACTCGGAGATTTTTCGTAGTGGCAAGTTGGAAAAAGTTATCACATAGGAGGGCGCAATCCATGCCACGCACGATACGGAAGGTTTGTATCAAGTCTCCGCGCAACTGCCTATAACTCAGAGGATAGAGCTGTAGGTTATTTAGACGAATCTCATATGGCAGTTCAGCTTGACCTCTTACTAATTTTGTGGCTCGCCGCTGCACCCTTTCGAGCATGTTGTAGTCCTGTTGGGTCCACGGTCGCCAGGCTTGGATCGCATATTCAAGATGTGGCCTAACAAACGTACCAAAGACTTTAGAAAAGCAGTCTTCATCGAAAACTTTAAATGCCCGCTTGATAGCGTACAGTATTGAATTGGCGGATTTAGCTGCCTTGGAACATTGCGTAGAAGGCTTCAGGTTGTCTTTCATCCAAACTCCAAGATCCTTCTGTGTGTGTGCTTCTCGGAGTGGCAAACCGTTCAAATAGTAGGGTCGCATATCAGTGACCTGATTTCGATTTCCCAGACGTAGCAGGGTGCATTTGTTTGAGTTGAAGGACAAGAGCCATTTGCGGGACCACTCGTCCAATCGACGAAGATTTCCTTGGAAATTGTCTGCATCAGCAGCATTGTGGATAACTTTCCAGATTTTTATATCGTCCGCAAACAGAGCAAAGTTACAGTCCAATTCCTGTACACAATCATTAATGAACAAGAGAAATAGGATCGGTCCGAGCACTGAACCTTGTGGGACTCCACTCTTGATGACTGTGCGCTTTGATCGCGATCCGCCTACGCAGACCACTTGGGAACGACCAACGAGAAAATTCTTGATCCACGAAATAAGTTTGCCGCCAATACCGTACAATCTCAACTTGTAAAGGAGACGCTGGTGTGGAACAATATCGAAGGCCTTCTGGAAATCAATGTAGGCCACATGCACAGTGTCTTTTGCATCGAGTGCTTTTGTCCAGCTTTGCATAGTATAAAGTAAGTTCGTAACACACGATCTTCCCCTACGAAAGCCGTATTGTGCAGTCGATAAGAGTTTACGGGTTTCTAAATAAATCATCAATTCCTTTTTGACAACCTTCTCCATAACCTTATAATTCAGTATAATTCAGTATATATAAGGGAGATAGGCAGAGCCTTTGAAAACCCTATTTACAGATAGACGCTAGCAAAACAAGCAAATGTTACATGGCGATAGTCGTTTTTAGTATATCAATCATTGCTGTCGACTAAATATATGTTCATCAAGTAAAAATGCATCAAGTCTTCTTTTTAAACATTTCAACGCTTTCAGCCTGAACAACTGAGGGCTGGCAGTTTGTTCCATTCGTCAATCACCCGTTGGGAAAAGAAGTTGGCCCGCATTTCAAGTTTGGCGTGATTTCTTTTTCAGTTTGTATTGGTGACCTCGGAGACTTGTCATATTTGCCAATTCAAAAAGTTGGCCATCTGAAGAGCACAATCAACTCCTCTGACCAGTTTGAAGACTAAGATCATATCCCCTCTGTATTGCCTATAAGAGAGAGGAAAAATTTTAAGTCTTTCTAGGCGGCCCCTCATAGGGTAGGCATTCCAATCCGCTGACTAGTTTCGTTGCCCTCCGTTGAACTTTCTCCAGCAGAGCGTAGTCATGTTTCGTCCATGGGCGCCACGCCTGAACGCAATATTCCAACACCGGCCGGATAAATGTTCCAAACACGCGCCCAAAAAGCTCACCGTCAAAATTAACGAAGGACCTCCTGATTGCGCCTAAGATACACATAGCTTTCTTTGCGATATTCGCACAGTGCGACGATGGTTTGAGAGTTGGTGTTATCCATATAGCCAAGTCCTTTAGAATATTTACCTCCTGGATTTGGTGACCACTGATGGAGTACTGGTATTGAAACCTTATCATCCTTCTGGAACTAGACCGCAGTCGGATTATTTGGCATTTGTTAAGATTAAGGTTCAGCAGCCACTCATCACACCATGTTTGCAAGCGATCTAAGTTTTGTTGTAATTTTCGCGCATCCTCCGGTTTTTTTCAATCGAGTTCCAAAACTTAAAATCGTCAGCAAACATTACCTTCTCGCATGTCAGACAATCCAGACAGTCGTTTACGTATATCAGAAACAAAATGGGACCCAGAACGCTGCCCTGCGGAACTCCACTGTGAACGGTTTCCCAGTGAGACTTGGTGTCTCCGATACAAACACGCTGGCGCCTGTCTGTGAGAAAGTCGGCCAACCATTTGAGTAGGTTGCCAGTCACACCCATTTGACTGAGCTTAAAGATCAGACGTTTGTGTGGAACCCTGTCAAAGGCTTTGCTAAAGTCAATGTAGACCGCATCGACTGACAAACCCATTTCTAATGATTTTGTCCAACTTTCCATTGATGTGAGCAAGTTTGTGAGGCAGGATCGACCACTTCGAAATCCATGTTGATATGAACTAAGCAAGTTATTCTCTTCAAGATGCCTCATCAGTTCCGTTTTGATTATCTTCTCCATCATTTTGCAACAGATACTTGTGAGGCTGACTGGTCGGAAACTGTTTGGTGATGTCCTCTCTCCTCCTTTATAGATGGGGGTTATGTTGGCTATCTTCCACTCGGTAGGCAGAGCCCCCGCCTCCATCGAACTGCCAAATATCTTGGAGAGCGGATTGGCCAGCTGGTCTGTGAGTTCATTGAGACTTTTTGCGGATACACCATCTGGGCCAGGTAATTTAGTGGGCTGTAGATGTTTCAGAGTTTTTCTTACTGTGTCCTTTGGGAACGACACCGAGCTTATTTTGTTTGTGGATGTGGCAGTACTGTAGTATTCGTCCTCGTCAAAAGGTGGTTCCTCGGTATATACGGACATCAAAGAAATTGGATAAGAGGCTGGTCTTATCAGAGTTATCAGTTAACCTGTTTCCCTGATTGTCTTTGAGACAAGGAATGCAGTCGCGATTTCGTTTTACCTTATTAACGTAAGCATAAAACCTTTTCGAATTTCTTGGAACGTCTTTGACTATTTCCGACTCAAAGACTGATCTTTCTTTTCTCAGAAGATTCCGACACCGATTTCGCTGTTTCTTAAAAGCAGAAAAATGTTCGGGTTGTTGATATCTGGCATATGTTCTCCACAGTTTTATTTTCTTCTTGAGATTCCTTTTTATTTCCGATGTCACCCACTCGGGTCGGGAGACGCACGATCGCCTTTTAAGTGGGCAGAATTTCTCTACCAACTGCTGAATCAATTTACTAATGAAGAATCAGGCAGCATTTTGGTCAGGTACATGTGCAGGGCTCCAGTCTATCCCATTCAGTAATTCTTTCATTTTGGGATAATCCCCTTTCCATACATTTCTCTGCCTAACTGTACGACGTTTTGGGTACAGAAAAAAATGACTGTACTCCCCAAGCAAGAACACAATGATCACTTCGTCCAAGTGGCACGTAAGAACTTAATGCAAGGATGCAATTGTCGTCTCTACAAATGATTAGATCTAAACAGCTTGACTGCAGCCCATTTCGGAACCGCGTCTTCATTGTGACATGTTGGGTAAGAAACCCATCATTTACCAACTGTTGTAATTTCTGTTCGAATGAATTTTCTGATCGCGAGCAGTACATTGACACCCAATCGATATCGGGAGCGTCAAATCTCCAAAAATTAATAAGTGTTTGCTACGGCAGATTTGCTTTACCTCTGTGATGAGTGCTTCGTCCGTGTCCGTTCGCTGTCCTGGGGGTCGAAATACCACGGAGGTCTGGTGTGTTTGGAACTTTCAGTTTACAACAAAGTATTTCGCAAGACGAGATCCTATTTGGCGAGTGCCCATCCGGAATGAAGTCAATGCCTTCTCGTATAAACATTGCGATTCCACCACCCCTACGTCCGTTTCTATCCATGCGGATAAGCTGAAAACCGTCTATTCTGACTTCTGTGCCTGCGATTTGTTCATGTAATCATGTTTCAGTTAGAGCTATGAAGTCAGGTTGTAAATGGTCGACGACCAGTTTAATTTCATCCATTTTGTTCAATAGACTCTGCACATTTGTGCAAATCATTTTAATCTTGTTTTCTTCCCTCGATTTCTGAAGATTTTTGGTTCTTTCTTCCATATGGCGATTTTTTGCTGGATATTTCACAAGATATATCCAGTCTCCTGTCTGGGTTCAAATCTATAGGCATTTGGTAGGGCTTTTGACCGGCGTGGTTGCCATCAATTTCACCGGATGTTCCCCATAAAAACGAGCGCACCGTTTTGACTATTTTGTTGTCTACAATTTTCAAGTTTTGTTCCCCCTCGTATTGACGTCTTTTCAATTCTGCTACCAGTGCCCTCATTTTCATCCGATCGATGAGAGAGTAGTCCGGCTGAAAAAAAACTCCACAATGATTCATTCGTTGTCGGGACTTTCGAAAGAGCAAAAGATCTACCTGCTGTTTGTTCCCCAAGACGACTTTTAATGGTCTTGGTCGAACCTCATGCGTTTCATTTGTAACGAGAGGCCCCAATCGAAAGATCTTTTTGATTTCAACTGTCACACAAGTTTCTTGCGTACCAGTTGTTCAGGAGAGACCGCACACACCGCCAGGGTGGAGGAGTTGCGATGTATGTTAAAAGCAATTTCACAGTGTGTGAAATGACAGAGAAGATTAACAATGGTATTGAGGCTATTTGGCTGAAAATAAAGACGCGGGGATCGCAGTCCCTTGAAGTCATGCCTCTCTACAGACCACCGGGGACAGACACTGACGCTGATACTTGTTTGTTGGAGAACATAAAGGAGATTGGTAGTCGACCTGATGTTGTTCTAATGGGGGACTTTAATGCACCCAGCATTCGATGGAACTATCTGCTGGCACAGTGCTCAAAGTTGTCCTTCGATCACCGTCTGCTTAAGTCAACACTTGAAGCTCTTCTCACACAACATGTATTTTTTCCAACAAGAGCGCGTGGAGGACAAAGGCTAGTTGTTTTAGATCTCGTCTTCACTAAAGATCCTGACAGTATAAACGAGGGTTCACTACCTACCTCCACTTGGTCGAAGTGATCATGCAGTACTTTCATGGGAGTATGGTTTATATTCGGTGCCACCTGCAATGAATGAAACCAGGCCCAATCTATGGCGGGGAGACTTTTGCAAGATGAGAGCTGAGGCATCACGAATGGACTGGGATCATTTTCTTCTCCGGGAATGTCTCTGAGGACTGGAATTTATTTAAGGAGTAATTGTTGAACCTAATAAAATGCCACTGTCCGCCATAAAAACTTAGGATATCTAACAGACCACTGTGGCTAACAAGGGAACTGAAACGAGAGATTAACAGGAAAGGAAGGCTTTGGAAGAAATTTTGCCGATCCAATGAAAATGTAGCCTTGCAAACATACAAAACGCAAAGGAACAAGGTTAAAAGCTTAATCTTCAAAAGCCGACGGGAGTACGAGAGGGATTTGCTCCAGCGAGCAGTTCACAATCCCAAATTGCTCTACAGCTATGTAAGAAAAAGCACACGAAACAGGAATCCAATTCCTGTAATGAGAAACGATGATGGTTTCGAGATTACAGAATTTCAAAACAAAGCTGAACACTTTTCACAGTTCTTTCAGTCAGTTTTCACCCGAGAAGCAGTTTTTATTCAATCTAGTTGCGAGACTATGGGAGCACCAATTATTCAGGATATGCTCTTTCGAGAAGAGGCGGTCTTTGAAGAATTAAAAAGTCTGAACGCATGCAAATCCCCTGGCCCCGACGAGATTCCAGCAAAGTTACTCCTCGAACTTGCTCGAGAGCTGGCCAAACCGCAATCCTTTCTGTGCCAGAAATCGTTCGACACGGGAATGCTTCCTACCGACTGGAAAACAGCCCACATTACACCGCTTCACAAAAGCGGTAGTCGTGTATTTGCTAAAAACTACAGGCCTGTCAGCCTGACCTCAATCTGTTGCAAGGTTATGGAGAAGCTTGTCAAAAAGGAATTGATGATTTATTTAGAAACTCATAACCTCTTATCAACTGCACAATACGGCTTTCGTAGGGGAAGATCGTGTGTTACCAACTTACTTTATACTATGCAAAGCTGGACAAAAGCACTCGATGCAAAATACACTGTGCATTTGGCCTACATTGATTTCCAGAAGGCATTCGATAGTGTTCCGCACCAGCGTCTCCTTTATAAGTTAAGAATGTTTGGTATTGGAGGCAAACTTCTTACGTGGATCAAGAATTTTCTCGTCGGTCGTTCCCAAGTGGTCTGCGTAGGCGGATCGCGATCAAAGCGCACAGTCATCGAAAGTGGAGTTCCGCAAGGTTCAGTTCTCGGACCAATCCTATTTCTCTTGTTTATTAATGATTGTGTACAGGAATTGGACTGTGACTTTGCTATGTTGGCGGACGATATAACAATTTGGAAAGTTATCAACAATGCTGTCGATGGAGACGATTTCCAAGAAAATCTCCATCGATTGGACGAGTGGTCCCGCAAATGGCTCTTGTCCTTAAACTCAAACAAATGCGCCCTGCTTCGTCTGGGAAGTAGGAATCAGGTCACTGATATGCGACCCTACTTTTTGAACAGTATGCCACTCCAAGAAACACACACACAGAAGGATTTCGGCGTTTGGATGACAGACAACATGAAGCCTTCTACGCAATGCTGCAAGGTGGCTAAATCCGCCAATTCAATGCTGTACTCTATCAAGCGGGCATTTAAAATTTTCGATGAAGACTGCTTTTCTAAAGTCTTTGGTAAGTTTGTTAGACCTCATCTTGAATATGCGATCCAAGCCTGGCGACCGTGGACCCAACAGGACTACAAAATGCTCGAAAAGGGTACAGCGACGAGCCACAAAAATTAGTAAGAGGTCAAGGTGAACTGCCATATGAGATTCGCCTAAATAACCTACAGCTCTATCGTCTGAGTTATAGGCAGTTGCGCGGAGACTTGATACAAACCTTCCGTATCGTGCGTGGCATGGATTGCGCCCTCCTATGTGATGACTTTTTCCAACTTGCTACTACGAATAATCTCCGAGGTCATCCATTCAAACTAAGTGTGCCCCAAGTAAGATTGGATGTGAGGAAGTATTTTTTCACCAACCATGTCTTGGAAACCGTGGAATAACCTACCTGAGGCGATTGTAATGTCCCAGCCTGTGGATATATTTAAACATCGGCTTGACATACATATGTTGCTGCACCAGGAAGATTATGTGACAACTTTACCTTAAACAATATCCGTGTACCACGTAAATCTGCCTGCATTCACTTGACTGTAACTTTTTTTACATTGCTTATTATTCTTCCGACTTTCTGTATCAAATAGGGATTTCAAAGGCGTAAGCCTATTTTTCTCAAATACACTGAACTGAACTGAAATCATTCAATAAATTTTGAAATGTCAGCAGATCCTGTTTTACCCTTTCTTTTGGCGATTCCCCAGTAGCCTCTAAGACTCCCTGAACTACCAGACAAAATGATCTGTCAGGAAAAAAACTCGTTTCTGCATCCTGCTTTTTTAGTGATGGAATGTTGAATCATGCCCTTTGTTACAGTCTTTAATACTGTGTTCAAATCGGTCTTCATCGGTGAGACGGTTGGTTGATTTGCAGACATCTCTATGGACCTTTCAAACATCATGAGTTCTCCTGACAATGCGTTTGCTCGAAAAGCATCCGGAAAACCTGAATTTTGGTTTGTTGCATCCAGGTCTGTCGATAAGTCACAGGCCACTTTTCTGCCATTACTTTGCTGGCTACCATGCCCTGTATCCTTGTAGTTCGATGGACATCTAAAGAGCATGCTGCTGTCGCTCATCCGTGGCATTAAAGTTACCTTACCATTACTGATTTTCGACTTTTCAGAGACCGTCGATCGCTGATTTACTTTTGTGCAGTCGGATTCTATGTGCACCACAGATCCCGAACCTGGGGAAACGCAAGACATAATTTCCTCCTCGCTTATTTTCTTTTTGGTCATCTGTATTTCAACTGACTCAGAGGTTTGTTCTAATGACTTCGTTCTTTTTCTCTTTTTGTTTCGCTTTATGTTGTGTCTATTGACCTCTACCATTTCCTTGCGATGATTATGGTCTAGCATGCTGATGTTTTTCAGCTCATTCGCATCGTGTTTCGGTGAGTTAATTTTGTTATGTTTGATGAGGACTGATATTATTTCCGATAGGAGATCTAGGTTTCCTTCTAATCTCAAAACTCTGGTTGTGAGTCCTCGGCATCCATCACAGTGTGCTAGCCCTTCACTGTTTAGCTTAGATTTGGTAATGTTCAGTAGTGCACTGCTTTCTTCAATATTGCTGCTTTGTGGTTCTTCTCGGTCTGCTGAGAGTGACTTGAGTATTTCTGGTAAAATTTTGTCACATGAAAATCGAAAAACGGTTCACAAGGATAGGAGAGATCATTATTTTTTTGTAGTATATACAATTTTTTTGTCTGCTGGCTTCTTGGGCGTGGCCGAGCGGTCAAGAGCATCGGTAGCTAATCGAGAGGTTGGTGTTTCGAGTCCTGGCCGAAGCGGTGAATAATATTCTCGCGTGGTCGGGTCGTGAACATTTGCGTTTCCCATGCCAGCAAGATCTCTACGAGGATGCATTAAGTTTAAACGAGTGGCTTAAATTATCAAGCGAATAGTTTACTGAGCACAAAAAGAAGTGCTTTTTCGAACCGAATTCACTATCGAATGTTAATACGAAGCAAAGAATGATGCAGCCTTTGAAGTGAGTTTGCCAGTGGTTCTCCGTTCCTTTCTGATGAAGACACCTTTCCTGGCGAGAGACTGTTTTCTGAAGCCCGTATGAGGCAGGATCCAAATGAAGCTGAGTTAGCTTATTATCAAAGATTCCGATATAAATTTTCGTGTGCCTGAATATCACAATGCCTAGAAACAATTATAGGCTGATCCTGATAAACAAACAATATGTGATCTTATGACAACTTATTTAGTTGAGTCCTGACTTTGGGAACAGATTATTGGCCAAAAATCAAAAGATTGGAGACGAGCGAATTTCAATCGGAAGTCCAACGCCGCCGCAATAGAAACAATATGAGCAATAAATGCGCCTTTTCATTCAAAACCACTTTTAAAAAACAAAAAATGATAGAAAGAATATTCAGGAACGACTCAGTCGTTTGTAGAGGTCAAAGGTCCTTGATAACTTCCGATCTTCAAGGTGTTGTGCACTTTTGGTTCACTGAGCGGTTGTCAGTATTTATTGGTGTAGAGGCTGTTTTTATCAAGTCAACGAAGGTGATAAACAAATTCCAATTTGATGTCGTTTTGTGAGGTAATTCGGCACAAGAAAATTTCCAGAAAATTCCAAAGAGCAATTACGTTCGTGCAGTGGCAGTTTTAATGTCAGAATCAGAACAAGCGAAGTGTTAACGATTTTCAAACTGTCCAAGTCGGAGAACAAAAAGATACGTGGTTCCTTTGCACACGATGACCTTGAGTCCTTTTTGGTAACAAGCTTCTGAACTTAATATTTTCCTATTTGAATGCTCGCGCACAACGGGTTAAAATTTCTGATGTTATCTTCAACCCCACGCATGTGAGGAGCGGAGTTATTCAGGGCAGCGTGCTCGGTTCGCTTCTATTTTGCCTCTTTGTCAACGATGTTCCTGATTATTTTCAGTATGGTAGGCCCTTTATGTACGCTGACGATTTAAAAGTTGCCTATCGATATAAACCGGTTGATCGCAACATCGTGCTTGAGCTCTTAAAAACAGATCTTCAGGCCTTCGCTCAGTGGTGTCGCACATGGCACCTCTCACCTTCTTGGCTGAAACAAAACTTTCTGAGGTTCAATCGCGTGCATTCGCTATTATTTTTTATTTTATTTTATTTATTTATTGCCAGTTTACAGGCAAGGTCAAAAAATATGCAGTAGAGGGTCAAGCTGACAGTGAAAAAAACTCCTGATCGTTGTTTCAGGTGTTTTCAGGAGAAAAAACTGCAGCTTATTGAGTAATTAAAGTTCTGGACATGGACGCGTTAACACAGGTGCCCGGTGAAGAACCTCTCCATTCAGTGTTACGGATCCGATATTCTGCACCAGCAGGTATTTCGGCGAGCGGCTGTTCGCTGTCGACTGAGAAATAAGCCGATTGAGGTCTGCAGAGCCAGTAATATTGCCCTCAGCACGAAGACCGGCACAGGATTCAGAGTCCATGAACGCCATCAGAACCGAAGGTGTCCTGAATGATGTAGAAAACTAGTGACAGTTCGCGTAAACGAGGGATAGCTTTGCTGAATTTTGATGCTTCTAGGTAACTTATTCCAGATTGCTATAGCGTTTACCGAAAAAAACTGTCGGTATCTAACTGTGCGTGCCAAAGGAAGAAATAAAAATACATCTCGATGACTGGTGCGCTGAGAGTGGTCGAGGTGCCTCAGAGATATAAGGGGGTTAAATGTACGACTGTTTAGTAGTTTAAACAGTAAAAATAGTCCCTTCTGTAATCTGCGAAGCCACAGCGGGTCAAGGCTTGTAAGCTCACAGCGTTGGTGATAGGACAGGTTTCGGTGATCTGAATAGAAAACTCTTTTTGTAAAGAAGTGCTGGACTGATTCTATCTTCTTTCGTTCACTACCGTGCAGAAGACTAAATAGAAACGAGCAATATTCCAGACTAGGCCCGACATACATTTTATAGAGGCTGATTCTAATTTTGACGGTTTTGAAATTTCTGAGAATAAACCCAGTAGTTTGGCGTGCTTTCGAGACAATCAGGGCGCAGTGCTCTGACAGATTAAGACTACTAGAGTATGATATGCCCAGATCCTTTATAACTCCGGGCACGTTTAGATCGTGACCGTCTATGCTGAGGTGGGGCTGATGGTTGTCGCCAATAACCATCACGGAGCACCTTTGCCAAGAAAGTGAGAGGTGCCATGTGCGACACCACTGAGCAAAAGCCTGAAGATCCGTTTAACCTTGTAAGGATGACCTTGTAAGGATGACCACGCAGATGAGTTGTGCAGGCAAAGTCGAAGAAATCCTCCGATCTCAGGGTGGAATCATGGCCCCGGATAATCCGGAATGTCCAGAGCAGGCTACACCGTAAGTGCCTGTAGGAAAGAGGAAATAAGTCAAGCTTTTTCAATCTGTCTTGGTACGGTACAGTCTTAAGACCGTCAACCATCTTCATTGCTCTCCGTTGCACCTGTTCGAGGAGGTCAACATCTTTTTTCATCCATGGTATCCAGGCTTGAATTCCGTAATCTAAATGCGGTCTCACAAAGACGCCATAAACTTTTCCGAAGAGGTCAGGGGGGAATATTTTAAACGCACGTCTGATCCAATGTAGTGTACATGTTGCCTTCTGGACTGCTTTCTTACAGTGTTCTGAGGGCATCAAATTCGCAGTTGTCCACATGCCCAGATATTTGTATGTTTCTACCTCTTTTAATGCAGTTCCATTTATAAAGTACTGGTGTCTCAGAGATACTTTTTGACCGGCGCTTAGATGTAGGATCACGCACTTGGATACATTAAACTTAAGAAATCACTTAGCCGACCAGGCACTTAGTTTGTCGATATTCGATTGTAACCCTTTTGCGTCATCAGCGCAGCTGACTTCAGTCCATATTTTAATGTCATCTGCAAACATGACAGCTTCACAATCTAGGTCATTGAGACAGTCGTTCACGTAGATTAGGAAGAGTAGGGGGCCCAAAACAGAACCCTGTGGAACACCACTTTCTACTTTTTGCCCATTCTGAGCTAGAGTTTCCAACAACAACTCTCTGTACTCTGAAAACAAGAAACTCTTGATCCAATTGAAAAGTTTTCCTTGAATTCCTACGTTCCAAATCTTCTGTAAAAGAAGCCCGTGTGGTACACTATCAAAGGCCTTTTTGAAGTCAAAAAATACAACATCTACCGCATGACCCTTATCTGTGGCCTTTGTCCATTTCTCGTGCGACTGAAGGGCACTCGTGAGACAGGAACGTCCTGGACGGAAGCCGTGTTGGGCATCGCATAGGATTTGGTTATTTTCCAGATAGCGCATTAAACTCCTCTTGATAATACGCTCCATTATTTTACACGCTATGCAAGTCAAACTGACAGGGCGGTAATTTTCACAGTCGAGTCGTGAACCTCCTTTATAGATCGGGGCGATGAATGCGCACTTCCATTCTTCCGGGAGTTTGCTTTCTTCAAAGGACTTTTGGAATATGATGGACAGTGGTACACACAGTTCGTTAACAAGTTCTCTAAGGGCTAATGCAGGAATTCTATCCGGCCCAGGCGACTTGGCAGGCTTTATACGGAGTAATTCGGTTTTTAACTACGGTCGGTGAAAAGTCTAGGTCTAGGTCCTCTGTTGTGGATGAGGAGGAGGTGGAGGGGTAAGGGAAAGGGGGGTACACATTGGTTTGACAAACTGGTTGAATAGCAGCAAAATTATTAGGCTCTCTGGTGAAGACGGTCTGGAAGAATTTGGAAAGAAGGGATGCTTTAACCTGGTCGTCGGTCTCCAGTTTTTCCGTCTGCAGACCTAAGGGCAGGAATCATTTCTGAATTCTCTTTGTACTCCGTATGTAACCATATAGCATTTTGGGGTGTTCCAACGATTTTTGCAGTATGTTTAGTTCAAACTTCCTCCGTAGCTTAGCAGCCTCACATTTACAAACGTTGCGTTGCTGCTTATATTCCCGTAAGTGAGCATCGGAGCCGGTTTGTCTGTAACACCTCCAGAAGCGATTCCTTTTTTAAAAGAGGCCTGCAAGTTTGAGTTTATCAACTTTGGGCGGTTTGTGGTTGTCTTTCTCCTGAGAGGACAGTTGAGGGAAACAATCCTTTTCAATAACGAACTCAATGTTGTCTAATCTGTATTGGTTTCACCATGTAGTTCTGTTTCCCAGGATATCTCTGACCGTTGTCTTCTCATAAGTGAGTAGTCCCCCTTCCAAATGTTTCTTACCCAAGTATCGGGTAAATTTGGTTTGGAAAACAGTGAGTACTCGAAGCACAGCGTAATTTGATCACTTGACCCTAATGGCGGTTGATCCTGTAGGTCTAGCACATTTTCCTCATCTCGGGTAAAAATCAGGTCAAGACAGTTTGACTGTTGTCCTTCTCTCGTCCGTGTTCCAAAGGTGACGTACTGAGAGAGAAGTTTGTCTGTTGCCCATTGTAGTAGTTTGTGGTTGAAGTTATCTGGCATTCCCTGCGCAGTCCATGTTTTTCCAGTCAATATCAGGAGCGTTAAAATCCCCAACAATGAGGACATCTTTCTTCTCGCTGGCTTTGTAGAGTTCCGTTATGAGAATGAGATCCTGATCGGAAGTCTGATAAGGCGAACGGTACACAACCGATATCGTCAGTGGTCTGGAATACTTAGCAGATATAGTAATGCTTAAGAATTCCACATCGCGTAATGGAATATGTATGTCAGCCATTGCGGTCAGCTTGCGAGTGACATAAACTATGACTCCTCCTCCTCGACTTGGTCTATCTCTCCTGAAGTGCTGATATCCTCTGAGTGATATTTCGGAATCAGTAATTTTTGCAGTAAGCCACGTTTCAGTGAAAGCCATAACGTCTGGTTTATTTCGTCAACAACGTTTCTAAGTTCGTCCAGCTTGTTGAACAGGCTTTGTACATTTGCGGAGATGACTTTCAATGATCGATTCGTTGGGGAGACCCAGCCTTCATTGTTACAGGTTTTAGCCACAGGAATGACCCATTTATGTGGACTATTTGACCGTCTTTGATTTTCAGCCGTTTCTCTCCTCTGCCAATCCCTCCATCAATTCTTTCCGCAGTTCCCTCATTTTCAGCCGTTCCCTCGGCTCGTAGTCCGGCTGAAAAAACACTTGTTTGTGCGATTCCCGTAAAGTCCTTCTTCCTTCTAACAGAAGTGCTGCCTGGGTTTCATTTTCTAAAATAATTTTCAGAGGCCTTGGGGATATTCTCATGTCGCGGCTGGGGTCTGCTTTGCCTAGTCGGAAAGCTTTTTGCACGGTGTAAATTTCCCCTTTCTTCAGGACTGCACTAGCATATTCATGAAGAAGATTTAGATCGTGTGTCACTCGTTCCTTCGGAATGCAGGACGTGGATTCTGGGACACCCCGTATTACGATATTTCGTTTACGATTTATGGGCGAGGTCCTAATTTGCCCGCCCACGCTAGGTTGGGAGTTCACAGAGGTGGCGTTACTCGTGGATGCTGGCACGGTGTAAGTTTCCCCTTTCTTCAGGACTGCACTAGCATGTTCATGAAGAAGATCTAGATCGTGTGTCACTCGTTCCTTCGGAATGCAGGACGTGGATTCTGGGACACCCCGTATTACGATATTTCGTTTACGATTTATGGGCGAGATCCTAATTTGCCCGCCCTCGCTAGGGTGGGAGTTCACAGAGGTGGCGTTACTCGTGGATGCTGGCACTTCAACATGAGAGTGATTTTTGTCCGATGCTGGGATGATGGGGCTTAAATTTTTGGATGATATATTACCTTTGTCTTCTGAAACTCGTTTCTTTATTTTCTGGGATCCCTGCCGGTTGCCCTCTTTCCTTACGGGATACTGTTTAACAGCTACATCGAGCTCCGTAGACGTAGCCTCATCTTCCTTGTTGGATGTGATGGCTACGGAAGCTGTGCCTGCGTATGTGCATTTGTCTCCCTCATGTTCCATCGTTAGGGACTGCTTCTTTTCGGGCAAATTGTGAGGAAGTTTCTTTAACTTCTCTATCTCCATCTTCAGCCCCTGCATGTCCTTTTCAATCGCCGAAATTTTTTGAAGAAGTTTAAAGCATGTCGCACACGCTTCGTCCTCGTAATTGACATCCAAAAAACTTACTAAACTCTTGGCCCGTTTGGCGGGAGGTGATTTTAAGGAAAAATGTCCGGAAATGAGGTCATTCGTATTATGATTTATGTTTATTCCATCATAAAAAATTAGGTCAGCGAGTTTGTCGTGCGGCGATAGCTCAGTGGTATCAGCGCCGTTCCCCGCACGCTGGTGCCCCGGTTCGAATCTCGGCAGTGCCACATATTTGCACGATTCCCTAAGGGTATATTTTTGACTTCCATGATAGATCGCAAAAACGATAAAGGGTGTTAAAAATATGGGACGAAGGTTTTAGCGGGAGCAACTTTATGAATAAAATATCGAAATGACTCAGCCCTCTGTTGACTGGAAGATCTCGTGGAGTTGCTGGCGAGAAGTGCACAGGAGGAGGATATCGGGTGTATCCGCTGTTTTGCTGCAGTAGTCTTGTGAGGATGAAGTGTATGTCGAATAGAATCCAACGCTTGATAAATAAAGTCCACAAGAGTGACTAGTAGACTGAAATCCCGAAAGTAGTAAATTCCTCGGAGGTTGAAAATTTTAAACCGAATTCGAAGGGCGCGGTTGTTGACGAAGGGCGCGGTGGTTGAAGTGGCAGCTTTAATGTCAGGATCAGAACAAGCGAAGTGTTAACGAGTTTTCAAACTGTCCAAGCCGGAGAACAAAAAGATACGTGGTTCCTTTGCACACGATGACCTTAATTTCCTTTAAATGATATTTTATTTTATTTATTTATTGCCAGTTTACAGGCAAAGGTCAATATATATATATATATATATATATATATATATATATATATATATATATATATATATAGGACTGTAAGATTGACGAAAAAACCGAATGGCTACGGTCACGTCCCAGAGGGTTAAAGTTATTGTTTCGAAAACGTTACCGGTCCAAACCCGGATGCTAGGAAAGGAAGAGACAGTATGTTCACTAAACGTTCTAGACATGAAAGCATTGAAGCTATCAGCAGTCAAATTAGCGTCAGCTATAGGGTTTCCTAAGGCGTCTCGAAGTACGGGGTGCTGCGTTTTTCTCTGTGCTTTTACTGTGCGCGAAAAAAGCTTCGCAACATTTAACGAAGGGTTTTCGGCAAAGTTAACCTCATCAGCTTGTAGTTTTTCGTAAGAGAGCCTCTTAGCCTCTTCAAAGATTTGTTGGATCAAGGGCAGGACGGAAGTGTCGAATTGTAGACGAAGACGACGGGAGAGTTTACGCAGTCTACGGGAGGGTTCCAATGATATCTAACCCAATCCGTTCACCTGGAAACCCAGTACCCATCGGTTGAATTGGAGCTCTGGGATGTGGTATCATTGACTTAAAAGAGGTTCATGTAGCACAGGACTGGCAGAAGTGAAAAACGGAAGTACGGATTTTGGGCCACTAAAATCGAGCATGTGCGGCCAATTCCACGCGTTTCTGACCACAGTGACCTAACTCTTGGTGAAGATCACGTAGAAGTTTTTCAATCAGTGAAACAGAAACTACCGGATGGAGCTGGGTTTTCCGGGGATCGCGGTTGAATTAAATGTCATTCTCCATGGTCAGCTAGGGTTATTGATGAAGCAGAAGTCGTGCGCATTGACTGGGCCCAACCATCTCTTTTTACTTTGGTTTGTGTTTGCCTGGAGATATGTGGCAATAAATGAGAGATGTGTCAGGGTCGCTTTGTTGGGCCGAGGCCCACATTTCCCTTGTGTCTTCATTCCCGAATATTGCATTAACGTATGGTTGTATCCTGTCTTTATCAGTCTTCAAATGATCAGAAATAGGAGATAGTGCGTCTTCATTTCGGTGGTTAGGACCTGGTTAATACAGGCACTCAAAATCAAAATCTTGTATGATTTCTTGCCATCGCGCCAATTGATCCGCGGGATCTTTGATAGTACATAAACACTGAAGAGTTTTACGGTCAGTGCGAAGCAAGAAACGTCCTCCTCGAAGGAAATGCTGGAATCATTGAATAAACCTTCCATTACTAAAAGAAAGCAGGATGCAGAAACGAGTTTTTACCTGACAGATCATTTTGTCTGGTAGTTCAGGGAGTCTCAGAAATAAGTGGGAAAACGTCAAAAGAAAGGGTTAAACAGGATCTCCTGACATTCCAAAATTTATTAAATGATACGCAAGAAACTGGTTTGATAGTCAAAATCAAAAAGATCTTTCGATTGGGGCCTCTCGTTTGAAATGAAACGCATGAGTTTCGACCAAGACCGTTAAAAGTTGTCTTAGGGAGCAAACAGCAGGTTAATCTATTGCTCTCTCGAAAGTCCTAACTACGAAATAATCATCCCGGAGTTTTTTTTTCAGTCGGATAACTCTCCAACCGATCGGATGAAAGATGAGGACACTGGTAGGAGAATGGAAAAGACGTAAATACGAGGGGGAACAAAACTTGAAAATTGTAGACAACAAAATCTTTAAAACGGTGTGCTCGTTTTTATGGGAACATCCGGTGAAATTGACGGCAACCACGCCAGTCAAAAAACCTATATAATGCCTATAGATTTGAACCCAGACATGAGAATGGATAAATCTTGCGAAATATCCCGCAATTATCGCCATGTGGAAGAAAGAACCAATAATCTTCAGAAATCGAGGGAACAAAACAAGATTAAAATGAATTACACAAATGTGCAGAGTCTATTGAACAAAATGGATGAAATCAAACTGGTCGTGGACCATTTACAACCTGGCTTCATAGCTCTAACTGAAACATTGTTAAATGAACAAATCGGAGACAGAGAAGTCAGGATAGACAGATTTCAGCTTATCCGCATGGATAGAGACGGACGTACGGGTGGTGGAATCGCAATGTTCATACGAGAAGACATTGACGTCATTCCGGATAGGCCCTCGCCAAATAGGAGCTCGTCTTGCGAAATACTTATTTGTAAACTGAAAGTCCCAAACCAACCAGACCTCCATAATTCCGTGGTATATCGACTCCCAGGACAGCGAATGGACACGGACGAGGCACTCATCACATAATTAAAGAAAATCTGCCGTAGTAGTGCACTTATTAATACTTGGAGATGTAAACGCTCCCGATATCGAATGGGTATCAATGTACTGCTCACGATCGGAAAATTCATTCGAACAGAAATTAATTCAGTTGGTAAATGACGAGTTTCTTACACAACATGTCACTATGGAGACGCGGTTCCGAAATGAACTAATCATTAGCAGAGACGACAATTGCATCCTTGTTTTAAGTTCTTACGTGCCACTTGGACGATGTTATTATTGCGTTCTTGCTTGGGAGTAGTCATTTTTCCGTACCCCAAAGTCGTGAAGTTAGGGAGAGATATGTATGGAAAGGGATTATCCCAAAATGAAAAGAATTACTGCATGGGATAGACTTGAGCCCGGCACATGTACCTGACCAAAAACGCTGCCTGGTTCTTCATTAGTAACTTGATTCAGCAGTTGGTAGAGTACTTCTGCCCACTTAAAAGGTGATCGTGAGTCTCCCGACCCGAGTGGGTGACATCGTAAGGGGAAGGAATCTCAAGAAGAAAAGAAGACTCTGGAGAACATATGCCAGATATCAACAACCGGAACATTTTTCCGCTTTTAAAAAACAGAGAAATCGGTATCGATATCTTCTGAGAAAAGAAAGATCAGCCTTTCAGTCAGAAATAGTCAAAGACATACCAAGAAATTCGCAAAAGTTTTTTGCTTACGTAAATAAGGCAAAACAAAATCGGGACATCATTTCTTGTCTAAAAGACTATCAGGGAAACAGGTTAACTTCAAGTAATTTCAAGTAACTCGAGCCTACGAGTTTTTAGTCTCTACCTCAGTGTAGAAGACACGGTGCTGGAAAATTATTAAAGAATTGTCTTTTTATTCCTCTGAGTTTGTAAATTGCGACTTGGACCCTCGATCTTTGCTGCTTTCTGAAACTCACGCCGGCTGTGTGCTCCCTGCATCTGCTCTCAATCGCGGAAGGGACTCAAACCAAAGGCTGAGTCCTTATATTTTCATATTCTTATTGTTGAAAACTCAGCTGACTCTCTGTTAATTTTGTGGCAATTATAACATGCAAAACTCAAGTTCCATAAGTTTATTGTCACAAAAAATTGGTCCACGACCAAGCTGCTTGGGACCGTCTATCGGCACCACTACCCACTCGGCCATATTGGCAGGGGATCTTGTCAAGCAAGTTAATGTACAAGCAGAAAACAATTTTAACTATCGTTATTCTGCTATTTGTTCACCTCCCGCTAAACGGGGTAAAAGTTCAGTAAGCTTAACTAATGTAGCTTACGAAGACGAAACATGTATGGGGTGTTTCAGCCTCCAGCAGAAATTCTCAGGGATGGAGCAGGAAATAAGGAATCTAAGACAAGAAATAGATAACTTAAAAAAATCTATATCTTGCCCAACTGCTAAAAAGCTCCTGTTCGTAATAAACCTACTACAAAGCAAAATTCGTATTCATTTATAGCTTCTTCAAGCTTACATAAAAGTCAACTTAAACATATCGCGACTGCTGGACCCGGTAAACCAGAGGAATTTTTCGCTACTTCCGAAGGGAGCCCCATCTAGTCCTTGCGCCACTCCACCGGTACTTAGTTCGGGTAGCATCAGCACTAATCTGGCTTTACCGCCCATCGCTACATCACTGGTAGACGTTGCACCAACATGCGATGTTGAAGAGGTTGGCGGGTTGGTAAAGCCAAAGAAGAAAATGTCTAAGAAGAACAAGTCGTGCAGAGACTTGGCTCCAGCCTGCCCAACATCCGGCTCATCTGGATCTATCAGGCAAAGTGAGCTGGTTACCAGTACTCACTCAGCTGAAAGATCTGAGTTACGAACGGGCCCTAGATTGAGTCGAAAACAGAATGTAGTCATTAAAGGTGTCCCGGAGTCAGCTTCAATTATTCCAAAGGAGCGAGTTAAACATGACTTGGAACTCCTTAAATTGTATGCCAAAACGCTGCTGACGGACGGCGAGTCCATTCATATTCTCAAGGCATATAGAATAGGGGAAGGTTCTGTCTACACCCGATTCAAATCCTCGACCAAGACCTCTTAAAAATCATCTTGGAAAAACGAAGCGCAGGCACAGCTCCTGCTACAGAAAAATCAACCCTGCGGGGTCCGCATTCTGAAGTGTTTTTCAACCGGAATATGGGTTGAAAGAGCGAATGAAAATGCGACAGCTAATAATAGAACTGGAAACACGAAAGACCAATGGCGAGGCAAATCTCAAAATAAGGGATGGACAGATAGTTCAAGTGAAAAGAGCATTTCTCTGACCGAAGGCAGTCACCCTGACAGCCTAACTGTCCCATTTCAGAAACCAAAAACGTGCCCGCTTAAACTAATCGTCCTCAATGCCAGATCTCTGCTTAATAAGATGCCTTTGCTCCAGACTCTGGTTTTCATCCACCGCCCAGACATTGTAATAGTTACAGAGACATGGGCAACACCCTGTGTATCCGACTACGAACTCTCTATTCTAGGCTACGCTTACATTCGGAATGATCGACACGAGGGCCGTGGCGGAGGAAGCTGTATCTATGTTAGGCCAACACATTTTTTCAATTGGACTATCGCCAATTTACCGCGGTAGAGGAGAGCTGTTGGCTCCGAGTAGATCTAAAAGATAACAACTCTTTACTCGTTGGTAGTGTCTATCGCCCACCCAATGTCAGCGAGGATTACGATCTTTGTCTCTCGCTGGCATTTCACGCTGCAGCTGACTTAAATCTGAAGAACTGCTTGATTGCAGGTGACTTCAATCTTCCTGAAGTTCACTGGTTTCCAACTTCCGGTCCTGCAAAGTTCGAAGACCTACTTGAGGCCATAGATATAGGCATGTGGGACCATGTAGTTGATTTTCCCACCCGAGGATCAAACATACTTGATCTTATTTTTTTAGAGGTTGTCAGCCATCATCAGTGTCACCTTTAGATCCACTTGGGAATTCTGATCACACTATAGTTCTTTCTTCACTAGAACTAGAGGCTGCCGAAACGTTTTCCAAAAAAATATAGCTTTTTCCGTGATTTCAGATCAGCAAATATGAGTGAATTGCTAACACACCTAAATTCCCACAACTGGACTAACTTCTTTGTATGTTCGGATGTGAATGTTTACTGATACTTTTACAAAGTTCTATGTCCACTCATCTCGTTTATTCCCGTAAGAAAATAATTAATGTGGATGAATTCTACCTCCCTTTATCATTCCGCCGTAGACTGCGTAGACTCTCCCGTTGTTTTCATCTACTAAACGAAACCTCCGTCCTGCCCTCGTTCAAGCAAATCTTTGAAGAGGCTAAGAGGCTGTCTGACGAAAAACGACAAGCCAATGAGGTTACCTTTGCCGAAAACCCTTCGTTAAATGTTGCGAAGCTCTTTTCGCGCACAGTAAAGCGCAGAAAAACGCAGCACCCGTACTTCGAGATGCCTTAGGAAACCCAATAGCTGACGCTAAATTGACTGCTGATAGCTTCAATGCTTTCTTGTCTAGAACGTTTAGTGAACATACTGTCGCCCCCTTTCCTAACATCCGGGTTTGGACAGGTAACGTCCTCGAAAACATAACTTTTACCCTCTGGGACGTGACCGTAGCCATTCGGCGTTTTCGTCAATCTTACAGTCCAGGACCAGATGGCGTCCCGGTCAGCGTTTTAAAGGCGGATGCAAACGATATTTTTTCGTCCCTTCTGTATAAGATATTTAATCTTGCTCTTGAAAGTGAAACTTTCCCTATTTTATTGAAGGAATCACACATACTGTCTTTTCCGAAACACGGCCGACCTACGTCATTTGACGACTTAAGGCCAATAAATACACTACCAGCAGTCTCGAAGATCTTCGAGACCTTGATCAAAGACAAGATGATGTGTCACCTAAGAGAGAATAACCTACTTAATGCGGCTCAGCATTATTTTCTCGAAAAAAGGTCTTGTGACACTTGCCAGCTCTCTTTCTTCGATCATGTGCTACAATCTAGAGACAGCGGTTTTGCAATTTACACCGTTTACTTCGATTTCACTAAGGATTTTGATCTTGTTGACCATGATCTCCTTATGCTGAAACTTGCCTCCTTCGGCATAGGTAACAAGCTTCTGAACTTAATATTTTCCTATTTGAATGCTCGCGCACAACGGGTTAAAATTTCTGATGTTATCTCCAACCCCACGCATGTGAGGAGCGGAGTTATTCAGGGCAGCGTGCTCGGCCCGCTTCTATTTTGCCTCTTTGTCAACGATGTTCCTGATTGTTTTCAGTATGGTAGGCCCTTTCTGTACGCTGACGATTTAAAAGTTGCCTATCGATATAAACCAATTGATCACAACATCGTGCTTGAGCTCTTAAAGACGGATCTTCAGGTCTTCGCTCAGAGGTGTCGCACATGGCGCCTCTCACTTTCTTGGCAAAAGTGCTCCGTTATGGTTATTGGCGACAACCATCAGCCCCACCTAAGCATAGACGGTCACGATCTAAACGTGCCCAGAGTTATAAAGGATCTGGGCATATCATACTCTAGAAGTCTTAATCTATCAGAGCACAGCGCCCTGATTGTCTCGAAAGCACGCCAAACTACTGGTTTTTTTTTTCAATTCAATTCAATTTATTGAGGGAAATAGGCATGGGCCTTTGAGTACCCTATTTGTAACGTAAAATTAAGTGCGGTATACAGAGAAACCGTGTGGGTTGCAAAGGTACAAAAGGTGGTCATAAAATAGGACAAGTGGTGCACGACTCTCGAGGGTTAAGATAAATTCCTCATCGCTCAGGCTCGTTGCGGAACATAAAACTGTCAAGGTTCCTTTTAAAGCTTTCCAGCGATGGTGACAGCACAACGTCTTCAGGGAGGGCATTCCATGGTTTAACCACTCTGACAGAGAAGGAGAACTTGCGCACATCCAGTCTCGCCTGCTGGACACGCAGTTTCAATGGGTGACCTCGGAGATGGGTCGTGGCGGCAAATTCAAAGAAGTCCGAGAATTCCAGGCAACAATCCAATCCCTTCACAATGCGGAATGTCTGCAGGAGATCACCACGCATTTGCCTATAACTCAAAGGGAACAGATTAAGATTCATTAGGCGGGTTGGATATGGCAAGGAGCTTTGACTTCTAACCATTTGGTGGCTTTCCTCTGTACTCTTTCAAGGCAGTTCTGATCTTGAACTGTCCAGGGTTTCCAGGCGTGCATAGCATATTCAAATGCGGCCTAATGAATGTTCCAAAAGTCTTAGCGAAAAAGATCTTCATCGAAATCCAAAAGGCTCGTCTGATGGCATGCAACACCGAAATTGCGCTCTTCGCCACTTTCGAGCAGTGAGACGATGGTTTTAAGGTGGTGGTCGTCAGCACCCAAGGTCCTTTTAGGTTTCCACGTCTTTTAAGGCTTCACCGTTGAAAGTAACTTCTACTTTCGGCAGATCCGAACAGGGTTTGCCCTAAGCGAAGTATTGTGCCTTATGCGACGTTGGACCGCAAAGCCAATGATTCGACCACTCCTCCAACCGAGTTAGGTTGATCTGCAGTTTATCTTCGTCAGCAGGGCTTTGGATTACATTTCAGATTTTAATGTCATCGGCAAACATTGCTGCTTCACAGTCGAGATTCCTGACACAATCGTTCACGTATATTAAAAACAGTATTGGCCCTAGTACTGAACCCTGAGGAACCCCACTCTCGACCGCAGCAGAACTTGACCTCTCTTGGCTGATGCACACAACCTGGCGCCGACCCACGAGGAAGTTTTCGATCGACTTGAGGACGTTACCTCTGATTCCATTTATTTCTAGCTTGTACAGCAGTCTCTCGTGCGGCACAGTATCGATGGTCTTTTGAAAGTTAATGAAGGCAATGTGAACCACGTGTCTATCTTCAAGTGCTTGGATCCACCTCTGGAGCGAATACAGCCAATTCGTTGTGCATGATCTTCATTTTCTGAACCCGTGTTGACAGCTTGATAACAAATTATGAGTCTCTAGGAATTTCACCAATTCGCTCTTGATGATCCTTTCCATAATCTTGCCAAGGATGCATGTCCAGCTTATGGGCCTGTAGTTTGTCACTGACGCCCGGCTACCGCTTTTGTACAAGGGAGTTATATGTGCCAGCTTCCAATCGAAAGGAAGTGTTCCGGAGTCAAATGACTTTCGAAAGAGCACTGACAGAGGTGCGGAAAATTGATTGGCGAGTTCTTTCAGAAGCTTGGGTGGAAGCTCGTCTGGTCCTAGAGATTTCAACTCTTTAAGTTCTTTTAATTCCTTTTGGATCAGAAATTCTGAGAATAGTATGTGGCTAATGCTTGCAGTCGGCGGGTTATCCACTGAGGGACGAAGGAACCTTGCCTCGTTAGTGAAGACTGAGCGGTAGAACTGTGAAAAGTACTCGGCTTTTTCCCTGTTTTCAGAAATTTCGACGCCCACGGCAGTCTTAATCAGCGGTATTTGATGTTTATTCCTTGTACATCTACGGAGGTAACTGTAGACCAACTTTGGATTCTGCGTTGCCTTTTGCAGCAAAGTCTTCTCAAATTCTCTTCGCGTTTTAAGAATAAGGCTTCTCATTTTGTTTCTCTGTGTTTTATACTTATTAAAATAGGCGACTTAATTAGACTCGCAATATTTTCTCCACAACTTGTGCTTCCTGTTTATTTCCTTTTTTAAGTTGCTGCCTAGCCACCCAGGACGCTTGCTGTGATGGATACTCGTTAGTGGGCAGTGGTTGTCCATAAGTTGCAGAAGAACATTTCGGAAGGACTCCCAATCTTCGTTCACGGTGCTAAAAACATTGAGGTCCAGTTGATGTATGTTAAATCTGCTCGCATCTGATGAAAGTTTCCTCGCCTAACGTTACGCCGTTTTTCCTCTATAGCAGGCGCAACGGAGAATAAGGAGTAGTCCCACATAAGCACCACATGATCACTACGACCGAGCGGAGGCATTGAAATAATCTCGTCAATGCTGCCTGATGTTTTCGTGAAAACCAGGTCAAGACAGTTAACCCTTTGTCCTTCACGTGTTCTGGTGGGGAAGGGGCATGTTGTGTGAGGAGTGCATTCAAGGTCTTTTGCAGAAAATCATAATCAAAAGTCGATTTTGGGCATGATGATTGAACACTGCTCCAGTAAATTCCTGGTGCGTTGAAGTCACCCATAATCATGACATTATGTCGACTGGAGAAATTTTCTAATTGTTCCAACAAGTGGGTGTCCGTGACTCGGTCTATCCTAGGTGGCCGATAGACAATGAGGACATCCAGACATGGAGAGGCAAGAGCCTTGATGTTCAACCATATGGCTTCTGTGCTGAACGCAAACTTGCTTGTCTTGTCAGACACTATTAGCACGTCTTTCACATACACAAGTATTCCCCCACTCTGTCGGTTTTCTCTGTCCCTCCGATATATTTGGTATCCAGACAATGTTATTTCGCTATCTCGAATACTGCCCGACAGCCAGGTTTCGGTTACTGCTATCACATCCGGAGATACTTCGGCAAGGCAAATTTTTAACTCATCAAGTTTTGATAAAAGGCTTTGTGCATTTGTATACAAGTACTTCAATTTTGCACCAACCAAATTTCCTGTTGCGTTTGTCAATTTTATGGGCCTAACTGCGTCTCCTCTAGCGTCAAGTTTGTATGTCTTTTCCGTTTCTCGATGATTTTTGGTAACTCTGGTTTCTTTAGTGAGAACGCTGGGCGTTACGGAATCAGTTCTAACATCTCATTGGGCAATTGGTTCCTTGGTGGTTTTGGCGTCAGTGAGGTGGCTGCATATTGCGTGTGATCGCAATGTTTGGCAGCACTTATTCGTGCGAGCAGCTGTTCTCCGAATTGAAGTTTTTTAAGAACAAGCTGAGCTCTCAGCTCACTGATAATCACCTTAATGACATTTTGTTGCTGAACTTCTCATAATTAGAACCTGATAGTTTATCTGTCTCTTAGAGCATGCAACATCATGTTTGCCGTTGATTGAACTGTATTTTTGAATAATAAATGTTTCCTTGGACACCTTGTTTCTTCTGGCCTAGTGTGCTTTCTTGACCTCCTGAAATGGCCTAGTAGTCGGAAACGTATGCCGACCACTGATTTAGACGGTTTGATGCAACAACTTGGGAGCTAGTGTACCGAAGTACACTTCTTATAAATTTAGATTATTATTGAGTGGAAAATACCTCACTATATTTAAATAATAAGCTTTTTAAACTTATCTTGGAGTTGAGGATTTTAAGCGATTGCGCACAGTCGGGCTAACAACAGGCTTTGCTAGCTTAAAACTAGTGCTCCAAATATCTCTAAACAGTGGAAAGCTGATCAGAATTCCGATCAGAATTAACAATGCTGTCACGAATTTATATGACTACAAGCAAAATATAACAAGTACAAAGGTTACTACAGATTATACTGTAAATGTTTAGTAACCTAAACAATGATTGCATGCTCGCACTATGTGATGGAACTCAGGGAACAAACAATACGTCAGTTCACTTCACTTTATTTGAGGGAAATAGGCTTATGCCTTTGAACTCCCTGTTTGTTACATAAAAATCGCAAAAAATAGAAGCAATTTTAAGAAGACAAAGTCAAGTTAATGTAGGCAGATTAACGTAGTACACTGATATTTTTAATGTTAAGAAGTCACACCTTAACTTATTTTTCTAAGCAGTTTTTATCTCCTACCCTCAATTTGAAAATGGAGGCCTACTGAAAGCTGCCTCCATTTTTAAGCTTGGCGTCTTTTTTCACTGCCTATTTTCTTGTTCACTATTAACTACAAAGCATCGCTAATTGTTGAACTAATAGGACAAGTTCTGCCTACATTATCAAATATTTGTACATAGTATCTGCCCACATTGTCCTAATTTTATTTAATTTTTAATGTTTGTTGAGACAGTGCCTTGCCGGTGCTAACCACATATAAATTCTACGTCGTCTTCGTGGTGGTACAACATATGTATATCAAACCGATGTTTGAATGTATCCACAGACTGGGACATCACAATCGTCTCAGGTAAGTTATTCCATGACATGGTTGGAGAAAAAATACTTCCTCACGCCCAATCTTCCTTCGGGGACACATAGTATGAATGGATGCCCTCTTAGATTAGTCGTAGTGGCAAGTTGGAAAACGTCATAACACAGGAGGGTGCAATACATGCCATGCACGATACGGAAGCCTTGTATCAAGTCTCCAGGCAACTGCCTATAACTCAGAGGATAAAGCTTTTGGTTATTTAGGTGGACCTCATATGGCAGTTCACCTTGACCTCTTACTAATTTTATGGATCATCGCTGCACCCTATCGCGCTGTTGTAATCCTGTTGGGTTCACGGTCCCCAGTCTTGGATCGCAAATTCAAGATGTGGCCTTACAAACGTACCAAAGGTTTTAGAAAAGTTGTCTTCATCGAAAACTTTAAATGCACGCTTGAAAGCGTACAGCATTGAATATGCGGATTAAGCCACCTTGCAACATTGCGTAGGCTTCAGTTTGCCTGTCACCCAAACGCCGAGATCCTTCTTTGATTATACTACTCAGAGTGGCATACCGTTTAAATAGTAGGTTTGATATCATTGACCTGATTTCGATTTCGCAGACATAGCAGGGCGCATATGTTTGAGTTGAAGGACAAGAGCCATTTGCGGGACCACACGTTCAATCGACGAAGATTTTCTTGGAAATTGTCTCTATCGGCAGCATTGTAAATGGCTTTCCAGATTTTTATATCGTCCGCAAACATAGCAAAGTTACAGTCCAATTTCTGTACAGAATCATTAATGAACAAGAGAAATTGTATCAGTACGAGCACTGAACCGTGTGGGACTCCACTCTCGATGACTGTGCGCCTTGATCGGTCTCCGCCTACACAAACCACTTGAGAAAGAACAACGAGAATATGTTCGGTCCATGTAAGAAGTTGGCCTCCAATAACAAACATTCTCAACTTGCAAAGGAGACGCTGGTGCGGAACACTATCGAAGGCATTCTGGAAATCAATGTAAGACACATGCACAGCGGCTTTTGCATCGAGTGCTTTGGTCCAGCTTTGCATAGTATAAAATAACGTTAAAAGCACACGATCTTCCCGTACGTAAGACGATTGTGCATTGGATAAGAGATTATGGGTTTCTAAATAAATCATTTATTTCTTTTTGAAAACCTTCTCCGTAACTTTGCAAAAGATCGAGGTCAGGCTGACAGACCTGTAGTTTGTAGCAAATGCACGCCTACTGCTTTTGTGAAGCGGTGTAATGTGGGCTGTTTTCCAGTCGGTAGGAAGAATTCCCGTATCGAACGATTTCTGGTACATAAGGTTAAGCGGGTTGGCTAGCTCTCAAGCAAGTTTGAGGAGCAGCCTTGCTGGAATCTCGTCAGGACAGGGGAATTTGCATGTCTTCAGACTTTTAGTTCTTCAAACACCGCTGCTTCTCGAAACAGCATATCCTGAATAAGTGGCACTCTCATAGTCTCGTAATTAAACGGACTTAAAACAGCTAGTCTGGTGAAAATCGAGTGAAAGAACTGAGAAATGTTTTCAGCTTTGTTTTTAATTTCCGATATCTTGAATCTGTCATCGTTTCTCATAACAGGAATCTGGTTCCCGTTACGTGTGCTTTTCAATTAATAGCTATAGAGCAATTTGGGATTGTTAACTGCTCTCTGGAGCAAATGCCTCTTATAAGCCCGTCGTCTTTTGAAGATTAAGCTTTAAACCTTGTTCCTTTGAATTGTATGCGCTTGCAAGGCTGCATTTTCAGTGGATCAGCAAAATTTCTTCAAAAGCCTTCCTTTCCTGTCAATCTCTCTTTTTAGAGCTCTTGTTAGCCACTGTGGTCTGCTGGATATCCTTACTTTGAATGATGGACAGGGGCATTCTATTAGATTCAACAAACACTCCTTTTATAAATTCCCATCCTTAGAGACATTCCCGGAGAAGAAAAGATCCCAGTTTATTCGCAATACCTCAGCTCTCATTTTTCAAAAGTCTCTTCGTCATAGATTGGGCCTGGTTTAGTTTATTGCAAATGGTACAAAATATCAACCATACTCCCATAAAAGTACTGCATGATCACTTCGACCAAGTGGAGGTAGGCAGGGTACCTCGTCTTTACTGTCAAAATCTTTAGTGAAGACGAGATCTAAACAACTAGCCTGTTCTCATCCACGCGTTCTTTTTGGAAAAAATACATGGTGTGTGAGAAGACCTCAAGTGTTGTCTTTAGCAGACGGTGATCGAAGGAATACTTAAAGCATTGTTCCTGCCGATCATTCCATCGAATGCTGGGTGCATGCAAGTCAACCATGAGAACAACAGCAGGTCAACTACTTATCTCCTTTATGTCCTCCAACAAACAAGTATCAGCGTCGGTGTTCGTCCCCGGTGGTCGGTAGGGTGACGTGGCTTCAAGGGACTGCGATCCCTGTGTCTTTATATTCAGCTAAATAGCTTCGATACTATAAGTAATCTTCGCTGTCTTTTTCACACTGTGAAATTACTCTTAACATATATCGCAAAAAGGATATTGAACAGTCCCAAAATGGGAGACCACGACCTATCAAAATTGTCTTGAACAACAAGGAGGTGGCTAAGCTATATCTCTCGAGAAAAATCAACCTGCGAAACTCTCAATAGCAGGTATTTTTCAGCCGGAATATTCTCCAGCAGAACATCTGAAACGCCGCGAATTAGTGATAGAAATGAAGAGGAGACTTGCAGCTGGAGAGAACAATCTGGTGATTTACAGGGGACGCGTGATACAGAGAAACGCAACATTGCTCTGGAACCAGCCAATTATCATGATGGCAGTGGCAAATTAGCATTGAAAAACTCTAAACAAACGGATTTTGGCTCTGCTGACTACTGCATACTTAAATTTCTGTAAAGCAATGCCCAAATGTCTGTTTTCGAAGCTCGATGAACTGAGAATTCAGGTAGCCATTCTGTCTCCCGATATTATAGCAATCACATAAACATGGCTGTCACAGAACATCAGCGATTGCAAAGAAGTCTTATCCGGGTACCAGCTGTTAGAGTGAGACCGCACCCACTGCCAGGGTGTCACAGCCGGCCGTAGTTACTCGCCGCCCACCCCTCCCAAACAAGCCAATGTAATTGTTCTCTCTCACCCCGTCCCAAACATGCCCCGATTATTGGTCCACCCACCCCCCTCACCAGCTGTTTGCTTGTCAAAATCTGTCCTGTCGCGCCACTTCACTTTCTCCTCTGTTCATTTCGTCTGACGACGGGTTGGTGTCACCAACTTGAAAAATTTGATAAAACTCCATTTCCGAAGAGCATTTTTCTTTTCATTATACTATCTCGGGATGCAAACAACCTCTGTTATTCATATATATATATATATATATATATATATATATATATATATATATATATATATAT